>UZAF01000058.1:0-20083 GCA_900617895.1 Haemonchus placei | reverse complement strand
GTATAGGCTATTCTTAAAGTTTCTGTATAAATCACAGCGCTTTTTGTTTTAATAGATATGTTAGTGTCATAGTGTGGGAATCTAATAACTCTGAAGTTAAAATCATCTGTTTTGTTATACAGACTTGTGATCACAGTATTTTCTACTATATTAATACTAAGGTCTAAATAATTAGCGCAAGTATTAGATATATGTGTTTTATTATATTCTAATTTATTTTTATACACCACTTGCAAAATTTTTTCTATATTTATTTCTTTCTGATTATGTATTATAAGGATATCGTCCATATATCTGTAAGGGACGAATAGTTTTTGTTTGTTAAGTTTAGTATTGATGGCATATTCGTGTTCCATGTAAGCTAGTGTAAGATCAGCTAACAAAGGGCTAAAATTTCCACCTTGTGGAACACCTTTGACCTGTTTGAATATATTACCACCAAATACACAATAACTATTACATAAAAGGAGTTCTACCATATGAATTAATTCAACTACATTGTAATTTCTGAAATTGGACTTAAGGTTATCCCCACTAGTATAAAAAACATGATACCCATTGGTTGCTATAAATGGTTTACCAGAATTTTTAAAACAAATATTAAGTATGCTTTTAATATTTTTAATGATAAGATTATGTTCGAGATTTGTGAACATGTCTGTAAAATCTGCTGTAAAAACTTTTATACCGTTATGGATAATGTTAGTGAGTTCATGACTTATATTAAGATGGCCCAGTGAGTTTTTATAGTTCCTTTTGTTTTTTGAATAACTTCACCATATTTTCTGAAATGTTCCTTTATATACTTGAATATTATTTGCAATTCCATAGCTATAGGCTTTAAGTTACTGTTATGTGCTCCTGTAATAAATCTGAATTTAACAGGGTTTTTGTGCATTTTAGGTATGGCATAAATAACGGGTAAACTGGCTTCTTCATTATATTTTAGTTTAGCTCTTGAACAGATGTTAGTATGTCTATGAATAATGTCTTTAATAGACTCGGTAGTGACATATTCATAAGTATTATTAGTTTGCACATGACCGAAGGACTTACTGTTTTTGTTATATGTGATACCCATTTCTTTCATAAGCGTTAAAATGTATAATTTTTTACAAATGATTCAATAGTTATTGCCTGCTTTGTCTAGTGGACAGAAGATAAAACTTTTTGATATCGCGATATAGGTTTAAATGCAAATTTATCATCATTCTCAATTGCGAGGTTTGTAAGTATTGGTTTTACTATTTTACGATAGCAAGTACAGAAATATTCGGTGATATTATCTATTTGTTCTTTTTTAATACCATATTTTTTGATGTAGTATGATATAACCTTTTGGATAATATTACCATAAATCTCTCTAACTTCGTTTCTTGTTATACCAAGATCCATTCTGTATTTAGTACCTTTTTTGAGTATTTTTCTTAAATTGTTCTCTTTGATTAAATTAAGATCACCTGTGAAGCCATGACAGGAGTTTATCCCTAATTAATCGTTCCATCACTTTACCTTGAGTAGGTGTAATACTTATGGGGCGAATTTCTGAGAGTAAATGACTCCTAGGAGTTTTTGGAATAGCAGTAACAATAGCTTCCTTCCACAAATCAGGAACCTCACCCAGAAGCATAGATATGTTTAAGATATGAGATAGAGGATGACAAAGCGAAGTGGCGCATCTTTCTTATAGAATCTGAGGAATACCGTCGTAAACTTCGAAGGTGGAAGTTGTGAGACTCTACAGAATCCTGAAAGCTTCGTGGGAATCAACGGAAACTTCGGAGAGGCGTTTCGGAATCTCACAAAAGCCGCACGATAATATTCATCACTGGTGCTATCAACTGCAAACACACTTGCGAAGTACTCTTCCGAAGCATCAGCTCTTCCCTTGTCAGAGGTGAAAGAAGAACCTGCAGAGTTGGATAATGTCGGGATATATGGCCGAAGCTTGGCATTTTGTCTGATGTAGTGGAAGAGCTCTTTCGTCATGGTTTCGGAAAGCAGACGTCTTTCCTGGTTAGCTGTGAATTTTTTAATTTGGTAATCAAGGTCCAAGCGCATCCTTCCATTGTATGAGACAGTTAAAGATGTCGCTTCTGATCGAGTAAGTTCAATACGTAACGTGGATAATTTGGCCATGATGGGCGAGGAAACAGAACACGTCATGGCACTGTAAATCTGAGAAAAATGCTCCTGTAGACATCGCTCACAGAGATGGATTTATCAAAAACAGTCAGCCAGTCTATACGTCGTACATACAAAAGCGCTCAAAAATCTTTGGTGAAATGGTTCTTCAGTCGTACTTTTCAGTCGTAACTCCTTTCCTACACGACCTAATCATGCGATATTCCTATATTTGGAGCGTGGGTGTATTGTGAATATTTACCACCATTAACCTGCAATTTGATCATGTTCCAGACATTCTAAACAGCATGAACATAAAGTCGACTGAAAATGCAGATAATGGTCCTCCTAGAATCTCTTTCCTTTTTGTCATGTCGAAAGTGTACGAGTGGTTATGCCGAACACAATAGATGAGAAAAACGCACATAAGATGCGAATAAGTGCCGACGTCAACAACTTTAGTTGTAGCAAAATCTGCTACCGCAACAAACACCCTCCTCTATCTATGGATATTGAAGCTTCGCAGTCAAATAGTGTTGGGTAGGGTGAAATATGCTCTAGTTAAACACCTTCAAATTTCGCGCGATTTGGTCTACTAAGAAGAAAGCTATGAACGAAAAAGCGCCAAAGCATTTTACCGTAGACTTTTGAGCGCTACTGTAGATTCAGAGAAGAACATTCAATGCAACGGCATTATGGTAAGAACTCCGAATGGAGATAGAATTGAGATGTAGCGGTTACAATTGGCGAAGTAGAAAGGATAAGTGCTCCCGCGAGTGGGATGAGAGACTAGCTGTGTAAAACCCCAATTCTCAAAGAAGTTCAGGGATAATGCTGAAGATGAGTTCAAAGCCTTTTTTTTTCTTCCCGGTCGATTCTGGGATTGAGATCTCCTATTGTCATCGTTATTATTAATAGTAAGTGATTACCATATCAAAAAATTTACATTCAACCAGGAGAGACGTCTGCTTTCCAAAACCAGTGCGAAAGAGCCCTTCCACTACATCAGACAAAGAGCCAGGCTTCTGTCATATACTCCGACATTGTCCGACTCTGCAGGGTCTTCTTTCACCTCTGACAAGGAAAAAGCTGACGCTTTGGGAGAGTGCTTTGCAAGTGCGCTAGCAGTTGATAGCAGCAGTGATGGAGTACCATCGTATTGGCAAATGGTGGGTTCAGCTGTAGTGTAGAGGTCTGAAAAGAAAGAAGAATGAATTTTTGGGCAACTTTCTCCGTTTTCCTGAGCCTACGCAAGGCTTGAGAAAGCATACACTGGCAAGAAGTGCTACTTCTCTGTATGATTTATTAAAATATAAGTTTCATTGAGTATTCTTACTCATCGGCGTTTCTCTGCGTGGAATGGGGCCATTTGATAGAACTTGGCGATATGCCATAAGAAAAGAGAAGAAGTGAATGCGAATCAGTGATGGGAAGGTATTTTCCATATGATTCCATCATAATTGCGTTGTTTATTGGAAATATTCGGAAAATTACACGTTATATGGATTGTTCTACCTTGTAGATCCGTAATTGGGGGAAAACTGTAAAAGTTCGGAGATTGCGCCATATCCTTGCATTTTCCCTGGTTCGAGTTAGTGGTGGTATGGTTTTAATATATTATTTGATGGTTCATATGAGTAAGCGTGATATGTGTCTGGAGTGTGTATTGGGCATTGCGTCATGCAATTGTTAGTGATCATAAACCCGGTCTCTGTTATAGGACGTACCCGGAGGGGAATGTTCCTGTGGATAATCCCCTGTGTACATACTTAGGATAAGTGATTGTTGCTTCACTGTGAGCGTTCTTAGTATGCCATCGTATACAAGAAGGGGTCATCTAGTATAAGGGATATTCGCCATTTACTTTTGTTTCGAGCAGTCTATTCAGTTACTATTCGCATTGTTAGGTCTCTCCTCTGATATTTATTTATACACTCAGTTGAGTGCGCCAATAAAGGGAACTGAGGACAAGTGTACAACTACAGAAGAGTTCAACTAAGATCAAGATAAAACAAGCTGAGCTGAGCCAGCAGTGACAGTCCGCCGAATAGAAGTATTTGTACTAGGGTGGAGGTGGAAAAGGACCTCCCTATGCCTCCCCTTCCCCCATGATTTGCCATTGAAGCTATTTAATAACATTTTCTCAGAAACCACCAATGCGCACGAGCAGTTAAAGCATGAGCTCGACAGTACGACACGTGTGCGCTTTCTCTCTTATCCATGAACCTGTGGAGGAGGACTTTGACGGGAGGACTGATCGGGAGACTGATGGTGAGGGCACTTATTCAGATTACTATGAAGATGGGAAAAGCCATGTGTTTTTTTAAGCAACTGAAATGATTTTAGTGTTGAACAGTTTTTGTCCTGACTTGATGTTTTGTTAATTGAGTATAATACATAATGTTTTTTGTTTTTTGATGTCGATGTTTTTTTAATATTTGCCAAATAAATGTGAAATCTCAGTGGTACAGATTCTCGAGAAAAGTTATGAGACCTTGCCATCTATTTGGTTTTGACTTTTACTTACCTATGCTTAGCTAATATATCATTGGACGCATACCTTTCACCGGAGGGTTTCCACCGCGGCATGTTGCGAAGACTCATAATAAGCACTGAAATGAGAACTCGCCCTCTTTGTCTATATTCTTTATGTTTGCTTTTCAGAATACAAACTGCATCCACTGTCCGCATAAGTTAGCGGAAATCAGTATGCTGCAAGCGCACAGGCAGTTGCTTGTTTTCTAGGGTCAAAAGGTGAGGTGCGCAAACAAGCTGATTGGGAAGAAGAACGCGCAGCGTCGCTAAAAAACGAAATTCAGCGCGCTGCAGGAAGCCATAGAGAAGTTAGAGGAGAAGATTCGCTCTGTATGTGATCTTGGTGACAGTTTATCAGTTTTTTATTTCTGTGTGATCGCTCTTTCTCATTTTCCCATCATTTGTTTTCAGGAACTTGCCAATTGAATATCTGTATTTGGGAGGTCAGGAGCGTATTTTGCGTGGACTAGTACGTCGATACGTGAGCGACTGAATGGCCCGTTGGTGCTCTACCGCACTCCCGGCACCGACTAAATTGGTCCGGCAGAAAGTAATGGAAGAAAATTCCTTGGCCATGAGTAAACAGTGTCCTTCTCAAATAGACTTTATTTGAATTGTTGCGTTCTGGGCTCGAAAACTAATTATATCTTAGTGCAGATAACGTTTTTACTACTGGAGAGTTAGCTACACAGTAATCCGAACTGCAATCGTCACGATGTATGCTCGCGTAGGTACACGATTGACAGTTGGCAGCTGGCGCGAGACCGCCAAGTGCTAATGAACACAACTGCCGGTGGTGGACTACATTGCGTTTCGAGTGATCCGGTACGACTAACTGACATATGTTCTGCTCGGGATTAGAGTGACCAGTGGCCAGATGATCATAAATCTCCAGATGCGGAATCTCCCCACAGGATTAGTGATCTCGGTTGGGTTTCCGATCGGCAAATGGGAGACGCTAGTGAGCTATGAATAGCTAACCGTAAGCAAGGATTCGACATTAGTTCGGATTGGTAAAAGAAGCGCACAATGAATAAAAAAGTTCGCTGGGGTTTTATCCCTAGAGATATTTGGGACGCGCTATGGTACTTCTGAGTTACGCCTGTTTGTGCACCTTTTCTCCCTAGGAGACGAGCAACTCCCTGTGTGCTTGCAGCATACTGATTTCTGCTTGCTGACAGTGGATGCAGTTCGCATCCTGAAAAGCAAACGTAAATTAGATAGACAAAGTGGGCAAGTTCTCATCATTTCAGTGCTTATTATGAGTCTTCGCATCATGCCGAGGTGGAAACTCCGGTGAAAGGTATGCGTCCAATGCTATGTTAGCTAAGCATAGGTAAGTAAAAGTTAAAACCAGATTATGAAAACTCCCACGAATTATCAGCAATTAGATATGGCAAGGTCCCAAAACTTCTCTCGAGAATCTGTACTACTAGGATTTCACATTTATTCGGAAAATATCTAGAAAAAACATCGAAACATTCATATTTTATGTATTATACTCAGTTAACAAAAAATCAAGTTAGAACAAAAACTGTTCAACACTAATGTGGAATCATTTCGGCTGTTTAAAATAACACATGGCTTACCCCACCTTCACCGTAATCGGAATATCCCGTTTCGTCCTCCAATCAAAGTCCTCCTCCTCAGGTCCATAGATAAAAGAGAAAGCGTAAATGTGTCGGACTGTCGAGCTCATGCTTCCTGTGTTTCTGCGCGTCGATAGTTTCTGAAAAAAATATTATGAAAAATTAATCATGGAACATGGAAAATACCTTCCCATCACTAATTCGCATTCACAACTTCTCTTTTCTTGTGGTGTGTCGCTAAGTTCTATCAAATGGCCTCATTCCACGCAGAGAAATACCGGTGAGTAAGAACACTCAATGAAACGTATATTTCCAGATTATCACTCGGAAAGGAGTTATAACAGATACCAGTTGGGCTACGCACGCTAATAAGATAAGAAAATCAAGGAGAAACACTTTTGGCCAGATCTCTATCACGATTTAACAATATACATAAACACATGTCCAGTATGCCAAAAGGTTGAAACACCCTCAACTCACATTGTCCGTGAATAAATGGGAGTTTTCCCGACTTCGTAACGACCGTTCGAGCGAGTACACACAGATACCATTGGATCCCACCGCAATGCATGGATGGAAGTGAGTTTATATCAATATCAGCATGCGCTCTTTGCAAATTCCTGATATGTACACCGCTATCAGAGCAACACCAGAATCAGTAATTAAAGCTTCGACCAATGACGTTATTTCGAAACATGGCATTCCAAAAGAACTCGTCTCTGATTGTGGATCGAACCATACTGGTGCAGTTTTTGCGAAAATCAATAAGACTCTAGGAATCAGTAATAGTTTCATCAACAGTTGTAATCATAAAGCAAAGGGACAAGCTGAGAGACTTGTCAAGGTAGTAACTGACTCTCTAACGGCATATTGCTCCGATGCTCGCAATCCATGGTCTTACTAGTTAAAAACCTGTCGTTTTCGCATACAACTGCAGCATAAACAAAACTAAGGGATACGGCCCATATTTCATCCAACGCAGCAGATTCCCGATAACATGCAGTGACATCCTCCATGAACTCCCCTTCAATAGCTCATGGGCACTCGAAGATTTCGCTGTTCAGTTTACGACCAGCCTGAAAAACGTCGTCATGGATGTCGGCAGAGAAATCGTTTCGAAGACGGCACACTAAAGGCTTGGATACGACCTATACAACAAGGTACATTCAAACTTTCATTCACAATGGATTCCATTAGAAATCTTGTTCTTTTGCATGACAAAACGGTTCGGCCAAAACTTACTAATCAGTGGAAAAGCCCTTTTGCAATTAGAGAAATCAATCGTCCTAACGCGACCATTGAGACTCTACTAGGTCGCCTAGTGCGACAAATTGTCCACATTGATCGTCTTGAAATTTATCACACATCAAGTTACGATTACGAAGATGTTCACGCCTCCCCCTCCTCCATCCTTTTCATCCCGCCTCACTACTTTTTTGCTCGAAGACGAGACTAGTCTTCGGAGAAATGGCGAAACCTAGCCGTTTCAGCTGTTCCGACTTATGATTTCTTCTTCTCGTTGCGATGTATGTATCCACTGGCACGATCTATGTTTTCCTAACTTTCAACTTAAAACTCTTGTTTCAAAATTCGCATATGGCACTAGTTTTCCTGCAGCTTTATGCTCTAAGAGAATGCCTATGCCACACCGGAACTACGAATGAAGCTTTAGGACAAGCTTACTGTAAGGAATAGAGATGCCGAGTCCTCGCTTCGCTGCCGCCTCGTCATGAGTGCCGTCATCAATCGCGTACCCAACATCGCACAATACCGCTATAAAAGCGGCTGGTCTGAGACAGCCTCCTTGACTTGCTTATCGTCGTTGCCGTGATACATCACCCTGGCCTATGGCCCACTTCGTCCTCACCCTTTTCTCCATGATTATTAAATGTTATATCAGTAATAAATATGTATAGGCAAGACTAGTGTGTAGCAGAGGAACTCTCGGTCCTGCTACACTATCAGATATAGGCCTAGCTAACCCTTGATCTGATACACTGTTACCAACGCAGGAAACTAACTAAACAGCCTCATAAGCGGCCCCACATTCGAGGATGAATCTTCACCAACAGTCAACACCATCCAGTGAGCAGCCACCTCGTCAAGCAGTCATCAGCATTCCAACGAGCTCTCTTCACAGGTTCAACAAGCAGCCACTCTTCAAGCTGTATGCACTGCCGCCCCACCGGAATATTATCGCCTACGCATCGCAGGCGATAATTCCCCCAAGCCCTCACTTCTGGCTGGGGCGGACCACGTAAAGGACGCTGCACTTGGTCCACACTATTCACTCACTTCATAAAAATCACTCTCCGATACATCGTTAAGCACCCTGGGTAATAAATTTCGCTTGATCAACTTTCTCGTTTCCATTGCAATTTCCATTCCAAGTCCACTGAACTACCGGGAGGTGTCCATAAAAAATCCAACAGAACCTTTACAATTACTCTCAGCACCCGCAACAACTTATATAATGATTGCATACTTACAGCCTTTTTTGTTGCAGTAACAGTGGCCACAGATCTGTTTGCAGAAGAAGCAGCATGGGAGAAGAGTAAGACGTATTTGACTTACTGGTATGGTGGTGAGCAGAGGAATAACCAGGTGTAGGGGTTGGTTAGTAGAAGAACCAGCACCGTGGTAGACCACTGCGAGGTCAAAGCGCTCCAGTGGTAAGTAAGCGGACTATGAAAGCAGCCGGGTAGAGAGGGGGAGAGTCTCTCCAAAGGAATGTTTGCGAAGGGCGCGAACGTTCATATGGATTTATTGCACTTGTTCTGTGTCAATATAGTTGCAGTTGAGCAAATTTTTTCCTATAAACAGGTGAAGAATCGACAGCCCTCCACAATCATGAGACGTTTTTTTTGCGACCTTACCTTAGGGAGAGCTCAGAGAAGCACGACCCCATTCATATCCCATCCTGAGCCTCCCTACCCAGGGCGAGGGAAGAATCTCCACCTGAAGTCGCAGTGGGGCGCCGATAGTCATGTAAACCATTACCCGATGTTCACTACATCGACTGATCGCTTATTTCCCAAAGTTCCGGTGCCGAATTCGTCAGGTATTGCTCTGATTTTTCTACTACTGCAACCAACTCTTATATTGCTGCACTCGTGCTTTGAAGCAGTTGAGGCTTCAGATAAGCGGGTTTTCTTTCTAGTTTTACACCAGTTATCGTGAGCATTTTTCATCACGATACTGGTGTGATTTCAGAAGAAAGCCAGAATTATTTCTGTCAGTAACTAGCAAGTAATTTTTCCTGGCTTATACATTATTTCATATCCTATTACATCTTATTTTTTGTTTATCTGGCGATTACAGACGTGGTAGGTGGTAGCACTATGACATGACGCTATGTTTTGCCGTAGTAGTCATTTATTTCATTGTTCAGTTTTGTTCTCAGCTCTCAATTTTGACACTATATTGAGTGTTGTCAAGTACCAGCTAGTATCAAGTAGTTCTAATAGTGCACCTTCGTGTCGTTTTGCTCCTCATTCTTTATCGAACTCTGTCTCAAAGAGGAAATGCGGACCTTTGCATGAAAGAGTCTTCGACTCGACGCTTACTGTGCTATCCACATCCTTCGTAAGTGAGCAAAAGGTAAAAGTTGAAGAGGTAGGTTGATAGCAATACTGAGAAGGTTCAGCGCAGGAGAGGAAATCATGTGGCTGGACAAGAAGTGCGTGGGTACCATCAGTTGAAATAGACGCTGCAAAGGAGAGAGTTGCTTTGATGCGGCCAATTTGGGGAGAAGAATATATAGTGCGAGTGACGAGGGGTAAAGGTGTGAAGTATCGTAAAATGAGGATTGCAGTGCTGGGAGCATATTCTTCGAGGAAGGTTGTCTATGTGCAGGATACTCAAGTTGGAGGGGCCCGAGCCGAGGATGGCGCAGAAGTGTAAAAGCACATCAAGTACTTGAATGGATTGGTGCTCGTATAGTTCTGGCGACCTCTCTTCATAGTGCTGAGTTTAACTCTAACATAAGTCTCTGTAAAAACGAAATAGTCCAATTCCTCCGCCAAGTGGTATTTGATGATTTTTAACAACTAGTAGCCACAATATGAACTTTTTATATCTGCTGTACAGGTTTTATTTGCTGGAGGCTATTTTCTCTGAACACTTCAATCTCTACTGTTTTCTCCCTTTGTTTGCTTTTCGATCACCTAATGATGGTATGGGAGCAGTAAGGTATTATTAACTTTCGGATTTTGTTAAGGTTGCTTTTTACTTCGATGCGCGATAAATGGATGCTCGGGTAAAGATTTCCACAGCCCTTCAAGTGCATTTCATAGAACATCCTAACCATTTCCTAATTCCTCGAGCGTTCTTAGGGATAGGTCCCCTCCACTTGGTAAGAGTGCTTTTCCGGGGCAAATATCCACACTCTGTTCAAATTACGGCTCCTCTGATCAAAAAACACGAACTTCAGACACTTATATAACATTGTCCAGACCTGGAGGCGTAAAGTACTGCGCTCCAGCGTCACTTATCTGACCCGTAGCAAAACAAACATTTTTTGGGGTAGCTGCTTTCATAGTCCACGATTTGACCCGCGACCGGTCGCAGCGACCGGTCGCGGGTCAAATCGTGGACTAGGAAAGCTGCCGGAGACTCTCTCCTTCTCTACCCTGATCTACGGACTACTTGAACTCAGTTCCTTTGAATTTGCCGGCTGAATTTGCCTTACGGCCCAGTGAATAACGCGATCCTTGTGCCCTTGTTTGCGCCCTCTCAGCGGAACAG
Organism: Haemonchus placei; assembly: GCA_900617895.1. Taxonomy (NCBI): domain Eukaryota; kingdom Metazoa; phylum Nematoda; class Chromadorea; order Rhabditida; family Trichostrongylidae; genus Haemonchus; species Haemonchus placei. Next base: position 9,089 of record UZAF01000058.1, on the reverse strand, counting down.
CGGTCTTTTAACCAATTCCTCCCTGCTTTTCGAATTAACACACGAAATCAGCACCTTCACAACCTCGGCTTTTCTTTACAACTTTTCAACTGCTTCCATTAAATTAATTGTTTCTTTGGGAAAAAATACGAACGCGTCTATCTGGTGGAATTTTCTGTAGTTTAAATAATTTTTCCGCGAGCGCCTATTTGAATGCGTTTAACATTGGAGCGACTTAACCTTGGGGTAGCCCATCGTTTTGACCTTGCAATAGGCTTCCACTTTGCCTTCTACGATTCTACTACTAGCCTACTTTTTCACCTAATTGTTCCTCTCCTCACCACTTCTGGTCTGTTCTCCACATCTTATGCTTCTCCCCTCCTGTTTGGGCAAATAAATCTGTGACTACTGTTACTGCGAGGTATGATGTTGTAGGTAAGCAGTCACTGTACAATCCTCCTCTCAAGAATTACATCTGTTGTCTTGAGCATGCAACGTCACGACCTTTGCGTAAATTCAAGACAGGACTGAAGTCTTTATTCTTTCAAACTTTGAAATCTATTTCTTTTCTCTTATTCAGACTCATGCCTGACTATGTTCATTATGTGTTCACTTTTGTTACCATTCACTTCATGCAAATGCAGTTAAGATAAAGTGGGCTTGATTGCGAAAATCTAATGTCTTCTCCTTCATTAAAATACGCGTGCGCGCATCTAAAAATGCCACGGTTCTAGTGAGAACGCGAAAGAGGGTCAAACCCGTGCTCAGATAGTCGGAGAATGCGTTTGGTAGTTTTGAGCTCCTGTCTTCAGTAATTTTGATGTGAAATTTCTAATAATTCAAAGCTCGCAGGGCGTTATTCACTGCTGAATGTTTTTGGTCACAAACGCAACTATCGTCGCCTACGGCGACAATCCCCTATAACTATGTCGTCGTCTCACCGTCTGAGACGACTCCCTAACTGAACCCCCGCCCCTTAATGACGCGGGATCAAGGGGACCCGAGAGAAGTGGGTCCGCACTACTCTTCCTTAAGTCGTCGAAGCAAGAGTAAGTTGTTATCTGTCTCATAAAGTATTTATTACTATTATTCTGCGCTTTACTAGCGGGAACGACCGCACTTACTATATTTTTGTGGTATATTTACTCCGTTATCACCGGAGCCCCTAGAAATACCCACTGAACCACCCGCACATTTTTGGTGCATCGGCTAGAATTAGCCGTATATTATAAGAAACCCCTAGATAATTTACTCTCTCAAGAGACAGTTAAAGTAACAGAGTCGAACGTGGTTCTGTATCGTAAGCCTAAATAGTATCGACAGTGGTTCTATATATTTGGGATTATAAAACAGAATCGAACGTGACTCTATAACCAAACATACATCATTTAAGTAAAACAAAACACTCAAATAAAGTAATGTCGCTCCACTTCCACAAAAGACTTCATCTCTAGCGCAACAACGCTTAAGTTGGTCATGCGCTATAGGGAATATACGACCAAGGTAGATTTCCCATCGATCGATGAAGAGACCTACGAACAATGTAGGTCTGCAATAGCGTTAATGGAGAGCGGCATTAGGCAAATAAGTATGGGCACGGAAAAAATCCAAAGACTATAACGAGATCAGAGAGGAGTACAAAACTTGTAAAAATAAGGCAGATAAGAAGGAGATAATGCTTGAAATAGAACAAATAGATGAAGAATCAAATCTTCACTCTGTATTAGCCGATGCGGACGAGCTCGAATTTATGTTGACTACGCGCCATGACGAAGCAAAGTGCGCAAGGGAAAGATTAGACGTAAAGTTAGGGTACGTCACGCAAAAAACCCAAAGGCTTCAAGGGAACCGTAGAAGGAGAAGACCACTGCTTGCATATTAACCTGGACGAGGGTTATGAGCAAGGCCCAAGCAGCCAGATTAGGACTCCCCCAGCAATTAACGCAGAAGAGTCGCAGTCTGTTGAGCGCATAAACCCGTCAAGAGACTATCGCTCAATCAGACCACCTCAGACGTCTCTGCCCAAATTCTACGGGGACGCCGAAGACTTTCCAGAGTTCTGGGCAGTCTTTGAAACTCTTGCTCATAAAAGCGACGAGCTCGACGTCATGGAAAAATTTTACTTTTAAAGGAAAGTTCAATGGGGAAAGAGCAGAACTCCATAAAAGGGATAAGATTAGTGTCAAAAATTTCAACTGGCTAGTTCAGACCCTTCAGAATAATTAGAGTGACCTTTCCGTAAATAGGGCCCAAATAGTCCGAAAGTTGGTAAATCTTAGGTCAGCTGGGATTTCGGCAGAAAGTTGCTTGGCAACTTTTGACCAAATACAAGTCCTGGTTCACCAAATAATATCAGCAGGCTACGACGTAAGAAAAACCTGTGATCCAATATGGTGCGAAACATATTGTCGAAACTTCCTCAGGAAGTCGTAAAGCCTGTTCTGAAACAGGGCGATCTCAAGATAGTTTCACAACGGGAGAATTGATGGCTCAATTGAAGAGTGAGATTGCCGATAAGCAACACGTTGAGTGTAGGTTGGGTCATGCCATAGGCAATAATCTCACCAAAGGGCATAATATGGCAATTAACTCGCGCCCCCAAATTAAGGATAATGCATTTTTTGCCATAGGAGTAATCACCTATCGCTTGCATGTAGAACCATTACGGATCAAAGCCATCGCCGAAAAATAATAGCTGACGAGAATAGGTGTTGGAAGTGCTGATCACCCAATCATAACAGCTTTGAATGCCTTAAAGCCAATTGCACGCGATGTGGCCAAAATGACCATGTTTCGTTGTGCGTCAAAAAAACTCATATGGTAGAGGAACAAATCCATCTTTGGCAGCCAAACCAAAGCAAAAGCAAGAAGAATTTCCGCACCGAGAGCCATCAGTGTAGTAATCGAGGTGAACCTTCCTCTAAGCCTCAAAGTAATCAAAACAAGACTCGTTACAACGTTCAAAGAAACCAGAACGATTCCGGAAAATTTTTGAATACTAACACCCAATGAGAAGAGGAAATATCGTTTCGCTTGCTAATGAGCAAAATCAGGCAAGTTCACAGCTGGTCTTTTATGACTGCTGAAGGAGACCTGTGGAATTACAAAAGCTCAAGACAGTCATAGAAGAATAAGTTGCTGAACGGTTTGATCTCCCTAAGTCCGCAACCGAAATCTGCACAATGTCGGGCATCGGTTGAGGCATCGGTATAGAAAATTTTGAAAGTCACACAGTAACAGCAAAAGGTGGTACTGCATTTGTGGAAGAACTCGATTTGAGAGTTCAAACGAAATCAATATTTACGAACGGGTTTCCTAGCTTCAAACCCGCTCGTATGGATTCTCATTTTTTGAAAGAAAACAATATCTGTCCGGCAAACTCAAAACTACGAGGGGAACACCAACGTCCTCACATTTCAGTAGGGCTAGACCTTTACCATGAATTAATATTGAGTCAATACTCCATGGGAAGAACGCCTTCAGGTCATCATATTGCAAAGACAATATTCGGGCCCTTCTTATACGGTAAGAGAACGTTTGGGGAGAAATCCACCGAACCTAAAACATACTATGAGATGACGGCAGTTGTGAACAACTTCAGTCCCTCTCTGTCAGGCAATAACCGCGCAGCAGAAGCAAATGGGCTCAGTTTAGCAAGAGAAAGCTATGCAGTCAAAGCGCCTATTGAACACTCCATAGGCAAAAATTTCACGAAAAGAAGACCAAGAAGCTCTAAAGTGTCAGGAAAAGAAGCAGGAATCGGTCTAGCTCACTCTACATAAGATCGTTCCCGGAAAACTCAACGCATACCAATGAGCTATACAAGAGTAAATTATATCACCAAAGTCCAATGCATGCACAGAGTAATTGCAAAGGAACCTCGTATCACTACAAGCAGCGCCCTCACTGTTACCTTTCGTCTAGATGCCTTAACCCACATAGCAAACCCAATAGTTTTGCTCATCACAAACACAAAGTAATGAATTCTGGGTATCTAAACGTCGAATTCGTAAAAAAACTGTATTCATTCTTGCCCAATTAGCGTTTGCAGGGTCAATAATAACAAGGTGCTAATACCTGTACCCAAACCTCAGTAATAGTCATATTTACGATTCACCAGTCGAAAAATAAAGGCAAAAATCAATTGCCCAAATGTACCCATTGTCAATAATCCATCAAGCTAAGTTCACTATAACAACTATTTACTATATTATGTGGTGAAGAAATGATCAAGCAGATGTTCAACCACCCGCCACCCACATTTTGGCTTCACATGGAGTTAACAGCAATTCTGAAAAAGCAACTCTAACATCCAAAAATACCAGCTAGTTGTTCTTGCGGCACCCCCGAGCCAGCTCCTTAGGTTCGTAATAAGATTAAAGAGATTGAGTTCAATGGTGTACACACCCGCCTCTGTAGGGCTGCGGCCTCGTAGTGGGTTATCCTCGAGACACTACCATGGTTCACTTTGATTGGATGCTACATTGCTGTTTTCCGATTCACTTATATCCAAAAACGGTGGGAGCCCGAAAAGGGAGTTTGAACATACTTCACTCTATTCAGGAAAGAAGTGCTTGCAGTTGTTATTTATGCAAATACTTGCATATTTTCTTTTTTTGCATATTTTCTATATTCATTCTTGCGTCTGCGGCCGTAGCGAGTGGCGGTGAGTTAATCGATGTCGCAATCCACCTCTGAGCAAACCACTGCGTCGAGATATCCTACTAGAAGGCGAAAGCCTATTTAGCCTACTCCAGTTATCCTTACTGCACCTACCCTGGATGAGGATGCACGTGATCTGCTTAATCAGATCAACGAGATTTTGGTTTCGAAAGCACCAGAAGCTATCCCGCTACTCCAGTAGTTTCTCAGTAAGTTGCCTTCCCTATCCCTTGAAGTGATTGAATTGGAGAAGAGAGAACGCTCAGTTGTGCTTTTGGGTGTGCCTGAAGCTGAGAAAGAGCTCCCGCGTCTCGACGTCAGGAACGCACCGAAAAGTACGTCTCGGAAATCTTAGACTTTCTGGACATCGAGGCACGACCGGTCGAAGTGTTCAGGATGGGAAGAGCTAGTGATAGGCCGAGATTACTTAAATGTGTTTTCTCTTCAAAAAAATTCCTCTTTGATACCCTGGCTCGGGCTCATAAATTGCACGCTTCCTCCAGGTTCGATGATGTTAAAATCAGAAAATCAATGACGCCGGAAGAAAGATCAAAAGACCAGGAGCTACGCAAAAAAAGCGTATGAGCGCAACCGAGATGAGCACAACGGCAACCGCGTTTTTGTTGTCTATCGAGGGGAAATAGGTAAAGCATCTGACATTCCTTCGATAAAAAACGAGGGCTCAAAAAACTTGTAGGTCATCAACAGCAACGCTGCCGTTGTGTGCTGCTAAATGCCCGTCTTGTGAGTAAACTACATCATTTCCACCATTTTATTGCATCGTTCAAACCCGACATAGCTTTTATAACAGAGCCATGGCTAAATCCTAGAACCATCGATGGTGAAATATGCTCAGATCTCCCCTACTACCTGGTCCGCAAGGACAGATCAACAAAGAAGGGAGGGGGTGTCTGTATCCTTTTTCATCAATTACTTTCGTGTGAGAAGATTGAGTTCAACTGTCCCAACATAATAGCGGATGTTTTATGTGTTGATGTGTTGTTCAGATCAGGGAACCGTCGCAGGTTCATTTTAGTGTATCGACCCCCATTCTCGTCCTCCTCCCAAGATGAGCGGCTCTTATCGATAATTTTTGACCTCGCATCTTCCACCACGAATGAGACCTTAATCCTGGGAGAGTTTAACCTTGCTATTGATTGGGAGACAGGCTTAGCAGATAGCCCTAGCGCGGTAGGATTTATCGATTTGTTTGACTCTCTTTCACTGCGTCAACATGTGCGATCACCCACTAGGAAGGATAAGATTATCGATCTGGTCCTATCCTCACAGGATAGTGTCTTGGCACTTAACTTTCTCCCGCCGCTAGGCACTTCTGATCACAATACAATTGTCTTCTTGATCAGTGATATTAGTGAGTGTCTCACACCTAAAACATGCAGAGATTACAAGCGATGCAATAAGGTGGAAATCATGCAGGTACTCACTTCTATTGATTGGCTCACAGTTTTTGCTAACTATTCTGATATGGATGATGTGTACAACAGGTTTTGCGTAGTAATTCAGAATATCATTGAGCAGTACGTACCGCTCAGAACGATGAAGGGGAGCAGGAATAACGAGTACCCTCCCCATATTTCTAATCTGATTCAGCAGAAGACTAGAATTTTTTTCAGCTCCCAAAACCCACTGAGTTCACTGGCGTTTACGTTTGTAAACAGCTCGATAAGCATTTGAAACGCTTTCTGGGCTACAAAATTAGACGTGCCTCGGCTCCAAAAAATATACGTAATCTGGCGTTGATGGTGAGTAAGTATACCAAATTCATACCGCCAAATCCCATAATCATTAAGGACGATGGAACTAAAATATCGGATGATGCCTCTAAAGTAGAAGCATTTGCCGACTACTTTAGTGGTGTTTTTAGATCGCGAACAAACGCGACAGAAGTGTCCACCAGTAGTAGCAGTTTGTTGTCAATTCCACTTGTTACCTCAAATGCAGTTGACAAGCATTTAGCCACTCTTAAACCTTCTCTCTCTCCCACGGCCGATAACATACCACAGTATTTCTTCAAGCATTTCAGAGGAGCTCTTGCCACCCCGCTGGCACACATTTTTAATTTGTCTCTGCTTACAGGTCAAGTCCCCACCATCTGGAAAACCGCCTTGGTAACCCCGATACCTAAAGTGTGTAATGCTTCTAAAATCTCAGACTTTAGGCCCATTAGTATATTACCTGCTCCGATGAAAGTACTTGAGAGACTTATGAAAGAACAGCTGCTTTCCTGGCTGGTAGTCCAGAAATGCATTCCTTTGGAACAACACGGCTTTGTACCTGGAGCGTCCACGTGTACACAGCTGCTTGACTGTTCACATGACTGGGCTGTGGCTCTAAATTCAGACCTCAATGTGGACATTGTATACTTTGACTTATCCAAGGCCTTTGACACAGTTTGTCACGCGAGCCTGTTGACCAAACTGGATGCCATCGGGGTGAGAGGGAAGATCTTAGAGTGGTTTAGTTCCTATCTGGAAGGGAGGAGAATGGTGGTACGCATCTCTGACTGTCATTCTCGACCCAGAGACTGCAGTTCAGGGGTGCCCCAAGGTGGAATTCTATCACCACTTCTCTTCTTAATCTATACAAACGATCTGCTGGCGCGCCTGAAAACTCACCCATCTGTTAGGGTGGCGGCATTCGCTGATGATATCAAAGTCTATGCTACCTACACCTTCCAAGACAAAGAGATAGTCCAAACAGCACTAAATGAGTCGGTTAGTAAGATGATAGAGTGGACCAGAGAGTGGAACTTGAATGTCAACTTCTCCAAAAGCCATCTACTTTCCCTTACTAGAGACTCTCTCCATGTTCAGTGCCCAGAATATGGCCACCTTGCCTCTTGTGATCTTGTCAGAGACCTGGGGGTTACAATCACACGAGGTCTCAAGTGGAAACTGCACGTCGATAACGTCTATAATAAAGCCATGAGAGTGATGCACAGTCTATTCAGGAACATTCACTGCTCGGACATTTTGGTATGGATTAAACTTTTTAAGATGTTTGTTTTACCCTTAGTGGAGTATTGTAGTGCAGTGTGGAGTCCCTTTCTGAAGAATGAGATCTGCAAAATCGAAAGGGTACAGAAGAGTTTCACGAGAATCCTTTATTACCGAATGTTTCCAAATTCAAATTATCCTCAGAGTCTGCCGTCATACAGAGATCGTTTGAAAGAACTTAATTTGAAGTCTCTTTATTACAGAAGAATACAGGCTGACTTGGTTTTAGCGTTCAAGATTTTGAGAGGTGAGCTGCGGCTTCGACCATCTAAGTATTGGACATTTCGTCCCACAAGCGGAAGGAGTGGTGGTTTTTTCCATTTTGTACCGAAAATGGGCGTTTGCAAACTCACGACCACCCAGCATAATTTCTTTTGTAGGACCAGTAGATGGATATGCAAGCTTCCACAGTCCGTATCAGCGAGCAAAACGTCTGAAAGCTTCAAGAGAGCTCTAAAAAAGATCGATGTGCTCCAAGCCATTGGTGTTGAAGATGTCGCCTGATATCCACTCGTGATCCTCACTTTAATTCATGACTTTGAACATACTCTTCTCAGTTTTTTTGGCACGCCTCTATATGCGTTTGTTCTTCTGCCATAGTTGTTAGTTTTGATTTGGTGACTCTTTTTTGATATGAGTGTTTTTGCTTCGTCGACTGGCCGAAGGATTCAGCAGTACCTGGGTAGTGTCAGACCATTTGTGATAGTCCTCCTTCTAGTAATAAAGGAACAGTATTAGTAGGGGCCACGAGTGCGGTGGCCAGATAAGCTTAAATTCTTCTGTTTTTGCCTTCTCTTTTGGATGAAATCCTCTCCTCTACTGGGAATGCAGGGCTGAATATCTGGGCGTATACCTAGCTTGCCGAGTCCACGAGGGTGGTCGGTATACCCGTGTGCCGAAGTCCCGGCAATTGCCTTTGACCTCATTCTTACGCTAAGGGCACCATGGCCGACTGGTGCGGGTGTTCGCCCGATAGCTTACCCTTGCTGCCTCAGTCAGGAATACACCCTCTCGTTCCTAGATTATCACTCTCTACCGAAACACTTGCCTAAAACGCATTTCATGTATATATGCCCATTTAAACCCCCATTGAACTGTAAACTCCGTTCCCGCCGGAGTATCGTCGTCTACGGCGACGATCCCCTAGAACTATGTCGTCGTCTCACCGTCTGAGACGACTCCCTAACTGAACCCACGCCCCAGAATGGTGCGGGGTAAAGCGGACCGAAGATAAGTGGGTCCGCACTTCTCTTCCTTAAGTCGTCGAAGCAAGACGTAAGTTTTTATCTGTCTCATAAAGTATTTATTACCATTATTCTGTGCTTTACTAGGGTAAACGACCGCACTTACTATATTATTGTGGTATATTTACTCCTATCTAAGGTCTAAGGCGACGATCACCTCACCTTAACTACTATCTCGTCGTCTCAC
>UZAF01000057.1:0-20185 GCA_900617895.1 Haemonchus placei | reverse complement strand
AGGTGTGAAGCAGGCAAAGATGGCACAAACAGCCGACCACGGGCTATTTCCAAAAAAAAAGAGCCCCTCAGTCTGCCAAATTTTCGAGGGTACGGTAACGTTCTTACACCAAATATGGGATCTATTGGCTTGACTAATATCACTTACCTTCTCAGGATTTTTACTCAGCCCTGCTCGTACAGCAAAATGCTGATTACCAGTTGCAACTTGCCTTACAGCCATACTCGCGTAACGTTCAATAATGATGCCTCTTCGCAACAGCATCAACGTGGAGTGGGACGCGAAGACACTACTATTTATTAGAATTTCGTACTTAATCACGTTGTAATTAAATCTCGGTCAAAATAGCGATATTCAAAAGATTATACATTTTCAAACAATCAGATCAAGTATTGTAACAACATATATTGAACACTTTAAACAATCAACAATAATTCAGGAACAAAGCAAGAAAAAGATCAAAAAAGACTCCTATCTATCGATTCTACCGAACAGCCATTACCATACATATTTACAAAACTATCAAGGTAGGCACTATTATTAAATATACCGTCTCGTTCCGGAACTAGAAAATCTAGTTTGATCACAAAAGTCAAAAATTCGGAGGGAACTAACGGTTACTATCGAAAATACAGTATTCTACCGTCTAAATCGCCTAGCTACTGGATTGAGATACTTTCCGAGAAGACGTTCACCAAATTTACTTTCTTCAGTCTTTGGTGCAAACTCTTCTTCATTGGCGATCAAATCTTTACCAGCTCGTAGCCGAGCAATTAACTCTCTTTCAAATCTGAAACATTGTTCAATTACCCTCACGATACTATAGAAACGGGCGGAACATTGAACTACGAACCATTACCAGTAGATTCGCCTTGTTAAATTTAGGTTCAAATTATTCGAAGGTGAAATATCATTAGAAATTTCACGGAAACTCGCAAATTCCAAGGCGACGTAGGGTTCAATGTACTTTTTCCCCATCCCCCGCCTCAGAACGTTTGAGAAAGGCAGAGAGGGATAGAGCGAAAAAGGACCACGTGGAAGTCTGAGGAATAAAAAACCCTCACCATACAAATGATCCTAGTTGCAGTGAACACTATCAAGAAACCACTGAGTTAGCTAGGAGGAGAAAAAATTGTGGACTTTGATTTTTGTAGAGCAAAAAACATAGCGGTACTGGGGAAAGGAAAGGTTTCAGAGAATCAGATGCCAGCGAAAATTTGAGAAAGCAGGTGTATCATGCTTTTTAGTTGAGCATTCATAACAGGCACCATAAAAGTTAGACACCTGCACGAAATCCTTTCAAAACCCTGCCATTCATTGGATTACCGGAAACGGCGACAAATCAGCAACCATCACCACTTTTCTAACAAAAACTCGACCATTCACCTCTATCTATGTAAAAACGTAGATTCCCATTCATAATAAAGACATCCCCTACTCAATGAGAACCCAATCTTGTGCAAGTATCTTTCACTATCTTTCATTCTACCACTTAGAAAAGACTCGAGTTCAAGTAATCCGGGTCTCTTTACCAGAAGAAAGCTAACAAAAACCAAAGTAAGAGGGTTTTCGTAAAAAGAAACTCGGCCACAACTCACTTGTACTTCAAAGGCTCCGGTACTTGTGACTCCTCGATTTCCTGCTGTTTGCGGGCCGCTTCATTCAAATCCAATCCGACCCAGTCTGCTTCTTCGGCAGGAATAACAAATTCCTTATACCTATACCAGGCGTAGATGCTTCAAACATATCAACACTTTAAAGAAATTACTTACTTTTGTTTGATATAGTTGTGACGTTCCTCATCCTCTGGATAATATGTCTCTTTTGCAAGGGTTAAAAGCATTTCTCGTTTCAACCTGAGATTAAATGATATACTGATTATAACACACCCTTTAATGGCATCATGGATACCAGCCTGTTTCCTAACTTCGATGCGAGATCAATTTCAGGAGTACGCAATATATAGTAGTCAAGCCCAAAGTTTTCATCGATCAATCGTAGAGCCCGTTCCGTAACAGTCACCTGAAAAACAGGTAACTTAATACTGAGTAAAAGCTCCTATCAAGTGATGGTCAAAAGAAAAAAGGTTAACCTACGCAAAACTACTAAACTTATCCACTTCTCGCCTATACTAAGTAACTCAGCCACCATACCAAAGCTAGCAATGGATTTATTCATCACTGCCCTTACAACAAGTCACTTTATGGAAACCTCATTACAAACTTCGAGACTACCGTAACCATATGTATTAGGAACTGTGTAATAAAAGAGAAAATGGGAAGGGTGGAAAAAAGTCTTTTAACGATTCACTAACAAGTGAAGCCTCTCCAGCATATACGGAATTTCAAACACTTCTTTACACACTGAGAAAATATTTGTCAATATACGTGGAGTGTTAATCTTTCGTATTAGATGGAAGTACCAAAAAGCATGACACACTATTTTCAAAAACATTTTTCACGCCTTGAACAACCCTTCTTAATTTTCGTGAATACAAGACCTTCTTGTTGTTTGCTCTCCATTCTTTCTTCAATGGCCCTGTTATTATCCCTCAAATCCTTTCTTCAATGGTCCTGTTATTATCCGTCAATCCACATGCTTACAGCATGCCCGTTATTAAAGAAATAAATAAATATAAGTGGAGAAATTTGTGAGTTGTCGTTATAGAAAAAAGCAAACAATAGGTGTTCCACGCTGGGACCCCTCGGGTTGCGACTAGAAATTTGGCTCGTTAAATATTTCTAAGGAGACGGATGAAAGCACAAACAAAAAGGAGGTACACATGCCTTTGGTTTCCTAGCAACAAGTTTCGAAGCAAATTTCAGAGGCAACTCACCTTTAAATGTTTATCGAGAATTTCTGAATAAAGCACGTAGCTCCTAAGAGCAGGAAAGTAAAGATGAGGAACCCAATGCCTGAAAGGAGCATGCAGAGGGTTGTAAATTTGGATACAAAAACTACACAAAAAATGAATATTTACCTTGGCAGAATCTTCTTTTTCGTATACGGACGGGATTCCTTCCATCCTTTCACGACACCTTCCCCTCCCCATAAGCCCTTATCAGCCTCGGGTGGATAAATAACTGGAAACAAGTTTTTACCAATGATAACTAAGGAACTACAAAGCACCTGGACAACATCCATCAGGAGTGCAGTGAAACTTGAAAACCTACCATACAAAGGAAAATTTTCCGCTTCCACCTCCACCTTTCGCACAGGATCCCAGTACAGCCGAGAAGTAGGAGGCCTGAAAAAGCATGAAAACAGCAGTAAACAAAGGCATATTACAATCACACGGGCGCAATCTATCAAGGACTCTGTCTCTGCTGTCAACAAGATCAGCAATCGAATCATGGCGTGAGCATAAACAAGAAAGAGGGTAGGGAACAATTATAAGCATGTATGTACCACAGGCCAAATGCCCGTGTTCTTCGCGATGCCATCAAGAACAGGAATTATCTCACCGTAGAGGGTATCATTCGCCGTGAACGATGGGGGTGTGACGAGGGATCACGGTGGTAGGGAATATACAGAAATAAAGAGGGTGAGGATTTTATTAGTTATGGCCAACGACATAGCACCCTGAAGCAGCTCCTAATGACCTAGCTGTCGAAGCTCCGCTGGACGGCGAAGCTTGACCCAACTTTGTCAACATTGAAGACCACCTTCCCTTTCCTCGATTCCAACGCATTCAAACAATACTCGAATTTGGTCCCGACGAACTTCGAATTGACTTGTTGGATAAAAAACAAATAACAAGACAAAGTTCCTTCAAGTTGCGTCCTTTATACCATATTCGAGGTCCCCTTTTGCTCCACGCGCAGCTCTTTTGTTTCCCTTCGCCGCTGGACCAATTTTTTTATGTTTAAATGCCAACACCTTCACATCACAGCATGTTTCGTCTCCTCAATAGGCTTTTAACCCTTAACCATCGTGCAATGTTTACGGAATGAGCGGATGCAGAAGCAAAATCTTCAAGGACCACCACGCAAACCTGGCACAACCCAGTGGAGGTTATCACACATTGCGTAAAAAAAAAACGCTTAGTGTAACGAGGGGTAGATTCAGAGAAGGCAAAGTAGTACAGTTCTGCATCAATTAAATTCAACGAGTGGTGAAGCAGAAGAAAGAAGAACATAACCACTGGCGAAGGGATGAGCTCTGGACGATCTAGAGGTCTATGAAGGTTGCAAGAGGCTCATCAAGGAAGCTGTAGCGAAGGAAATGAGCATGGAATTGGATGTGTTGTACTGAAAATTCGAAAAAGGAGAGATTTCCCCTTCCAACTAGCCAAAGCCTGATATTGGGTTAATCAAGACATTGAAGTAGTGAAGGCCGTAAAGAACAGCGACGAAACTACTCTGAAGACGCCATCTGACTCAACACAGGTATGAAGCTTATTTCGCCGCAGGAATGATGGTTGGACACGATTGGACAGGATCAAGAGCGAAGACGCTAAACCAGCCCTTCAAAATATCTCCTGTACCTCTGGCGGTCTGTGAAGAGCGCCTGCGATGGTAGAAGCGATGAAGTTTGGAAATCGAGTGGACCGAAGGAGAGACGAGGAGGCTCTAAAAAAAAGAGATGAGGGGATGTGACCAACGAGCACTTTCCAAGACCATGCTCATCACAGACGATACCCTAACCAGAGGGAGTGACGACAACTACTAACAAGAGCGGCGGGCACAGTGAGATGTTAGGGAGACGCAAAAGAAGAACCACATTAGCCCAGTTGACCATAAACACATCAACATCAATCTTTGTGACTGTGACCCTGTGCGTTTTAAACACCACGAAATATACTAACAGGCCTTGATTACCACTTTCAGTAAAAAAAAATAGCAAATCATCATACCTATAATGCACAGGTGTAGCATCACGCAATAAATTATCCCAATATCGTTTACAGTAATGTTCTGGTAAGCGATGCACTATTGAATCGGGATTCGCCCAGATTTCTTCATTCCGGCGTATTCGCTCGGCCTGAACAAACGACCTGTAGCGGTACAAAATAACAAAACTTAATAAAACAAAAGGAAAACAACCCCTAGCTTACGGTATTGTATGTACAGCTGCCAGCTCCACCGATTCAAAGTACTTTTTTTTATAATCAAATGAAAATAACATAGTCGAGGTCTGCTAAAACCGCTCTTGAAAGTAATACTACCAACTCAGTTCATGAGTTACTAGTATGATAAGGAAGCTATACAAAAAGAATCCAACACTCAAGAGCGAGTAGTAAATAAAATCATGAAGACAAACATAAACAAGTCAGACATGAGTCTGAGTTCCAGTAATAATGTCAGTATTTCCTGCAGAAGCTGAGATTGCTTAAGTTGGCGGCTTAGCTCATCACTCCCGTGATAGATAAGAAAAATTTATTTATATAATAGATTACAGCATCCTAATATCTTTCATACTTCAAGGGCTGCTGTTAAACAAGGTTTCAGCACTAACTCCCTTGCTTATTTTAAAATTTGCATGGCTATCAATGAATAAGCACGACTTCCAGCCGAACTTGTAAACATTTCAGTTTATAGTTTACAATGCATTGAAAGTTTAAAATTTTTGCTCAGAAAAACAATCTGGAACATATCTTACCTTATCCCAAGTTATTACGGCACGGGGCCCAACTGAGGTCAGACTTTTCAGGTTTTTCGTCAAAGACATCCTTCAAAGCCAAACTCAGGTAAAAACATAAAAAGTGTAATTTTGTTAAATGAAAATATTTGGCCATGAGCTTTCAACCCTTAGTTGCAAACAATTCGAAACCTTAAAGCAACAATAATTTATGGACCGTAAAACATGATATCAACAAAACAAGAAACAACATACTTAAATAAATATACTGCTACAAAAAAAGCCATGGGGTATCTTCAAAAACACACGTAATAGAATTCAAGCGATAAATCCCGAAGAATTCAACACAGATACATGTGCTACAACCCTAACAGAAAAGCCATTATCACTGTCGAAAAAAACAGTGTCAACAGACTTTAACATGTGAATGAATAGAACTCTTCTCCTGAACATTTACTGAGGATAGCAAACAACACGGAAAAATTACGTTGGTCCTTAACAATATTGAGTCGTTCCTAATTACGAAGCATAGGAGCATTCTACGAAAGCCATTTGTATTGAATATGTCCTGGTTGGAATTCATTTTTGTAATGTTATCTTTGTAAACCGGCATAGTTATAAGGCTAGATCCACTTTGTGCGTTCGCATCCTCCTTGGCAGTTATCAGTTTACTCGGCCTTGCTCCTGCAACTATGTTTTATATGATTTACATTCGCTTTATTGACTATATTTACAATTCTATTTTTGTACTGACTTCCTCTTATTTGCGATTGCCCTCAGGACGCGATTACCGGCGAGGTAGGTTAGGCCACCGACCACAGCCAGATATTTCAGCGTCTCAAACATGTTCAGCTGGAGCCAGAACACGAAATACAAGGCAAATAGTGCTAAAATACAGATATTGTAAAGAGAAAATTCACCAATTTGTGGAATGCCAATAATAAGAAGCACGAAGATCACCAAAACTTCAGAACTGACCTGCAAGACTTCCGTGGAAGATCAGGGTCCAAACGTTGAGCGGCATATTACCGAAGTTCAATCCAATACGCAGCCACTGAAGATGGGAACTTGTTCGAAGCAGAGCTCATAACATGTTAGAATCCGTTAAATAACTTACCAACACAAACAGAAGCAACAGCGGAGCCAAGCAAATCAGTGTGAAAGCATCGGAAACAACAGTGGATGGCCTCTTTTCAGGTTGACGGAAGATATGCTTAATTTCTGGCAGCTTATCATAATTGATACGCTGGGACTTGGGTACGACCTCTACAGGAGCAGGTGGAAGAGAGAGCACAAAGTCCGCCTAAACGAGTTATGCAAGTGGGAACGATATCGCTTACATTAATAAAAAATAAAGTGAATTTAATGACCAAGTTACTCACAAAAGGCCAGTTTATTGGAGTCTTTATGGTAGCATCACCAATGACAAGGTATGCTGTATACTTTCCAGATATACCCTCGAAATCTTTGTGAGCTTTGGCAAGGTTCTAAAACAATTGAATGCAGAAAAATAAAGTAAATAATGCCGTTGCCGACTGATGATGCAGACCCATTCACTACTAGTTAATAAAAACTATCAAAATCAGTCACTTTGATCATTCTAGCTGCGATTCTACTTAGCTTCAATATTCCTGTTAAAAATAAACAAAAACGTAAACAAGAAAACTTACTATATCAACAAGGTATTTCCCTCCAGTTTGCACATCAGCTGTGTAGAAAACTTCGGCACCATTGACATGCTTGAATAGAATGAATGCCTGAAGTGATATGACTCATATATTGAAATTTACAGAAAGAAAAACAACGAAAATAAACAAACTTGATGGGGTTGGACCAAACGATTCGAAACCTTGCTTTTGACCGAGAACGACATGTACAACCGTTTGGTACTGTCGGCCGAAAGTACCTTTCCATACTTCGAGAACTGTGCAACACTGCAATACGAACAAACACTACCTTAACTGTTGTCGTAATTTAGTGAAATAAGAAATATAAAACAAAACAAATCACATAGACAAAACAAAGAAGTAAGAGTGACAAATTTTAAGAAATAAACAGAAGATGAACAGTAATGTTGCTGCGGAGGTTTGTGACGTTGCATCCGTTATCTATCCGCTAACTGTTACCCATGATGGTTTCCTTCCACAACTGAAGCGGTATACCGCGCATTTACAGTTCGGTGGGATAACACATCTTCAAAACAATTGAAAAAGAGCCACGACTAGTAGACCCCTTGACCTTTTGCAAGCAGGCCAAAAGCTCCATCATCTGTGGGAAGTGGAATTCATTTGAAACAAAAAGCAAAACTTAACAAAAATGAGAAGGAAACAAAAACAAATGCAATGACTGCCAGCAAAACTAATTGTTCGAAGGAAATTGACTTACAAACCTAGCTAGGTTGGCGCCGCTGACGACATCATCTTTTTCAAGGGCACCAACTTTGAAATCCTCTATCATCACTTCATCGGATAACTTCAAAGTTATGCTCGAACTGGTTAGTCCAACAAGTCTCTTGTCCTAAAGAAAACAAAATGATTGTAATCGGTTACAGAATCGTAGATATACCTACCTGGGATTCAGCTTTCACATTAACGGTGTAGAAGCCAGGTGAATCGGGCATCTTATCAGGACCAAATGAAAAGAGTATTGGTAATCTAAAGCAATATGTATCGATCAATATCATCGATATATAATCCTAAAAATGAAACGTACGCCTGAGAGGGTGTAAGCGGCAAGTTACCCATAACAGGTGAAGACCCTCCTTCCGGTGTGATATCAACCCGGACACCCGACACGGTAATAGGTAAGCCAAACACGTTGCAAACAGCAATGACGATTGGCTACAGAAAATTGTCAATTAGCTCTGACAAAGAACGTTTCCAAACCCTCAAAAGGCTTACCTTCATGCGGTGAATCATCACAGGCCCTAGTCGAGCAGCAACAACTGGCACAAGCTGATGATTATTCACAAGGACTCCAAGGGCGCTGAGCAAGTGGAATGCAGCCTTTTCAGTAGAAACGTGTTTTCGAGATAGAAGATAATTAGTAAACAGTAAGAGTTGATCCTAAAGATTGATATGAATCTAAAATGATGATGACGAATAGGTTTTATGCAACAAATTCGAAGGACACACTTTCGAAACAGCTGGGACCTTTCCTTGTTGCTCGGCTAACGACATTATTCCATGAATAGCGTTTGATGTCGTTGTTAGACCACCATCAAACTTAAAATGAATGAATAAGGTACATAGGAATCTAATAACGTGGAATTCACCTGCAGGAAACGTCCGTCAACTTCATCCGCTTGGGACACCAGGTTCTTGATTTTGTCGAAATATTTGGCTCCCTGGGCTTTGTCTAACAGGGCTGCAGCATTGAATACCCAAGCGAGACTAAAAGCAGAACGAACACGTTGATATTAAATTAGTTGGAGAATCAGGTAACATGGTTTCCTTAGAAGGGAAGGCTAGAAGTTATGGCTTACTTGTTTGGCGAATCGTCTTTCAGTGTAGTAGCGAGAAGCTTGTCGAAAGCAGCTTTGTCCACCTGACAGAAAGAGCTAATCGTACTATAACGCAGAGGGAGAAAGTGAAAAATAATCGTCTGAATAACACAGAAAACCCCACCTTGATATTCAAACGATCGGCGCTACGCAGCGCTTGAGTGATGCGTTCGCCGTTAGGGTTAGGCGCGGTAAGCACGGCTTCGATCGTTTTCTATAGAAGCTTAAATGTTTTCAAGACTTACGAGAAGGCAAAATGTCTGGTACACTTACTTGTGCCTCTGCAATACCAGTTAGAGCACAATCTGTTAGGTCGCCAGAGAGGGCAGAGGCATGGTAGAGCACATCAAGCTTCGTGAGGTCAGCTTTCTTAGCGATCTCACAAGCAGCCTGGAAATAATGGCCCTGAAAAATAGTGCAAACTAACTCTTACAGTACAAAAAGGTGAGGGAAGCTTATCCCTGAAGTTCAACCAAGAAAACTTCCTGGCAAGTAAACAAATCAAAATAAGCCCAAAGAAAACAAGCAGGGACAAAAACAGTTCCACAAACTTTGGCTTTATCTGCTGGTGGAGCAACATTGAGGAGTTTCAAGCCGCTGGCCGCAAAGTGAAGAGCAGCGATGTTGTCTTTTTTAGTTACGAGTACATTCTGTAAACATGGCCAATTATAAAAGTAACAATTTCAAGCTAAGTTACTCTGAAAACTTTACCTCAAGGACCTTCGACAATCGTTTCGTGTCACTATCATCCCAGTATGTGTTCAGGGAGACAGCACAAGCCGTAGTAAAAGTTAAGACTAGAAAGACAATTGGCCTCATGCTACCTGAAGGGTATCAACTTGTTTACTTCACTAAAAATCAAAAACCAATAAAAAAACGTCAGCAACGATGGGAGACCGAAACTCCTTAAAATGGTAGCAAAAAAGGAAGCCCCTCATTGGAAAGACCGGACGAAAAACAAGTGGAACTTGTGAGCCTTTCACATCGGAAAAACTACTTTGTCAAAAACCAGTTACAGCAGAGCACAGTACCATCTTTATCGCAAAATCAACGTGTCATGGAAACAACGGTAGCTAGGGCACGCAATGGAGCAAAGTGCGCCCTTTAAAATCGAAACTCAATACATACGCGAGAAAATTCATCGAATTTTCGTAAGTTACAGAGTGATCCATAGAAAGAAGATACTCTATGTTATTGTAGATGATAGCACGAGGAATTTGAATGATTTTTTATTTTTGAATAAAACTCAATAGAAAAATATAATTAATGCACTCATAGCAAAGTTCTACTTCAGCCATATCTCGCCCCAAACAAACTTGGTTGTTTCAATTGAAAGGTATTACAGGAGAGCTTCAAGTCATAGGCAATGCTTGTTTGGGGGTACTGCTAAAGGACCAAGGTAGTTTTTGGTTGTTCGAACAGGCAAGGTTTAAAGTTACTTGAATCCAACTATGTTGTAAACCGGCCTGTAATTTGTGTACAGTTACTGCGTACAGGTATAAATGAAATGTAAAAATAAAAATTAAGGATTAAAAAAGTAAATAGTAGAGTAATTAAATAGCAACTAGGAATCATAGAGACTTAAACAACGGAAAGAAACCAACACGTTCTCAGGAAAGGAAGGGCTGCTTGGTCCTGAGGTAAATGAGATTCAACAGAGTTAGTAAACCGAAGTCTTTCCAGAGTTCAGGAACGCTTAGGCTCAATGACATGTGTCCACGAAAATCAGTCGATTCAATCAATAACCGAATCATTTGCTTCAATAATGCTCTATCATCCTTCCCTTTATTTCCGGCAATTTCTATAATCACATTCCAGCTCTAATTAGTAGAACTTAGCTCAAAAACCTTCGCCTTTTACCCAAAAAACTTACCAGTTTCAGGTTTACTAAGTTCGAGTTCAGATTTCCATTCTTCCTAATTTAGAATCGAACTATCAGAAAGGCAAGAAAATGCATTCACAATCTATTTTTGTGTAAAAAATACGTGTGTTCGAACAGGGCATGCAGGTGATGAGAAGGAGGCAAGGGGCGATGTTGTCGCTCGCATGGACATGGCCAAGTCTCGGATCGAGTCTCGACTTGACAAAAAAAAAATCCGCTTGTTAAAACTGGTGCTACACTCATAGGGGGTTAGAAGTCATTTACTACGTCGGTTGTTTACTACAAACCATGCTTCATGTTTCATTTTTAAGGAGCTATCAAAAAGCCGCCTTGATTCAAGTGGAGGAAGAGTGCATATCGAAAGACCCAAGAATAGGGCGCAATCGAGTAAAAGAAAAAAATAAGTACATGCAGCTCATATCGCAGTAATCCCTTCTGTTCACACCGATTTTTGACCACGCCTCTTCAGTTACATCCAGCTCCAATAGGTATGGCAGTAGGTCTGCGACTTTCAGGACAACGTCGTTCCGAACTGTGCCTAGCACGAATAGCGGAGTTTGGTTGTGCATTTTCGACCAACCAAAAGCCATTATCCTACATATCTATGAACTTACACATTCTGCTTGAAGGACTTTTGCACTACGCTCTACTACCAGTACTGAAGTAATTTTTAATACGGCGTGTTAAGGTTATCTCGGACATCAGAAGTAGTGGAGAAACGTAAAGGAAGAAAAGTCTATTGCAATCAATGTCTCTCCAGCAGTTCCAGCATTAGTTGGGATCGGAGCAGCAACCCCAGCGTGCACGTCCTCAAACGTTCTGCCCACATAAGTCTAATGTGTCAAAAGTGTTATGAACATGTTTCAAAGGCTCTATGCATGCTAACGGAAACCAAATGCACGGCGCATCACAGGAGAAACGGTAGGTATTGCGCCTTCTCCTTTCCCACTCAAAAATCTACTCCGGCAAGACAGAACCGAGCATTTCAAAGATTCAAAGGATTTTTTGAATAGAGATGGCAAGTTGTCATTAGGTCCCAACACAAATATCCCGCATTGAAACTGTTTTTGAGTGGTTCAAAAAAAGATAGAAGATAAATATTGAACGGCCTTGATATGTATAGGTAAGTATAACATATTTATACAAAAACCCAAAATTATGATTAATTTAAATACAACAATACTCGTAACAGAGAAACTCACATAATGAAGTAGCGTCAGAGAGAACGCGGAGCAGGCAAAAATGAGATCAAAATCACGATCAATCATCACCAATAACGAAGTGATCATATCATAACTTTACATTACTACCTAATAACAACAGCACTTTTTAGTGAGAATCGTAGCCTTCTTTTTTCGAAGGACTTTTAGGATCATCCACTGTTTTCGTCGGCTCATCTGCCTGTTTTTCTTTTGTAGGGGAATCCGTGGATCGAAGCCGTCCGGTGATGGCAATCGTGACGATGTTGAAAAGGAAGATGACGATCTCGATAGCCGTCAGAACAGAAGCACCTGAACATCTCATCTTCCAAAATTTTTGGGAGTTTATACTTGACGAACTGGAACGCTTACCGAGCCACAATCCCATCTGACCGCCGATATCTGACACGAGGTTGACTATGGAATAGGATTCGGACTCGCGAAGAACTTCGTAACTCATTTGTTCGTAGTATATCTCCAACATGGCAGCATGCTCACTAAAACACCACGACTTCACAGAAATTTTCAGTGAAATGCAAAAAATTGGACATCGGGAGAACCCGAACCCGAACTTGGTTTTCTGTATGCCATTTCGGTCCATCGAACTACCGAGAACCTTTGGATCCCAAACAAGTTTCTGCGACATTCTCTAACTATTACCACATAAAAGGGTGGAGGTGGTGTAGGTGGTGTAGCTTTCCTAGAAATCACATCGAGATGGATTTCTGAACGCTACTTATACCACAAATGTGAAACGGAAATTTCCGCTACGCGATCTTTTCTCGAAATGCGAAGCGAATAACGTCAAATTACATAAATCTGCTAACAACAAATTTCTATTTGAAAAAAAAATTATTTCGCAACTACTCGGGCGGAGGTGGTTCAATGGAAAGTGGCGCACTATTACACAGGCATGGCCACGGGTTCGAATCCCGGATCGAAATCCGCCTAGGCTAACCAAGACCAAGCCTTCCATCCCTCGGTTAATTGATAACAGATTCGTTTGGAAAGATAAGAGCACTGATTGGTACATTGGCTGGCCCTCGCAAGTCTGTGTAAAGGCCACACACGAATTCAAATCGACTACGATTTTAAATGGAAGCCGAATGCGTGGGCGCATCCCTCAGACGGGAATGATTAATTCTAAAACTTTAGACATTTGTTTACCACATAAACATGCTAGCTCATGGGGTGGCGGAACTTCTCCCGCAACTCCGGATTCCCTGATAACAAATTCATGAAATAGCAGGGAAAAAAAAACGAAAATGAGCGTTAATCTCGTCGAAATCATTTATTTTACAATTACAAGGCTATCTATACTTACTTGTAATATTGAGTGCAGTCTTTCTCGCTACATTCCAGCCGTGTACTTCCAGATGGCCATTTAGCCGCTGAGTATGTGGTAGTATACACGTCTTGTTGACAAGCATGAGTACATCTGCATGATTTCCGTTTGGTCATGCGGATGCTCTCAGCCGTTAAGCAGTCCCCTGAATTAGATTCCGAAATAATAAATAAATAAGGTGAAATTAATATACACAACATAACACAAAACAAGAAGTAAAAATGTTAATTGAAAAATGCTTTTAAAATTACATCGGAATGCTCATTACACTTTCCTTCCCGTAGAACCTCAATACGAGTATATGCGTGCTTTCTAAGCTCAGTGTGGGGAAAGCCCCGGGATATTGTACCATGTCCACTGCTGGGCCTCTCCTTTTCATCAGGCTCACATTGATGGAGAATGATTCTCATTTCAGAAATCCGTTCACAAGTTTGACGGACCAATCACCCTAGAAAACCATGAGATCGAAGCGTTCTCATCTGGGTGTGGAGTAGTGCGGGGTAGACGGATTCTCAATTCGCTATGTAGTTGTCTCGTCGCGCGAAATGTCGCTCGCGACTTCCGATCCGATGTCAGAACGATCTAGGCGCTACATAAAAAATAGAGAATAGAACTAACTTATAGCCTCGTTTCGAATATCACAGTAATCGATATTATCCGACGGCTTCGGAAATCGAGGATCGGCGCATTTGCACTGGCTGATAATCCGTTTTTGATAACAGTTACGGTAGCAACCCTGAATAAAAAGAACCTCGCCTCGGAAAATGAAAAAATAAATATAAATAGTACTTACCTCAGGTTCATACGAGTAGTCCCTATAAATATAACCGAGTGGTAGAGGATTTTCGGAATTAAAACAGCCACCATTCGGTAATCGAGTTACTTTCCTCTGCAACAACAGTCATTATATCAGAGAACTGCCTGGAAGTTTTATCGATTCCCTTACAAGTGAAATACCGAAAGACGAAATGGCTCCCGTTGGAGCCGAATATCCGAACGTGTCCGGAAAGGGACATTCCCGTTGACTGTGAATTGTGATACGAACTCCAGCAGCTTCGGTAGTGGGGAGATAGTCAGAAGAGTTCACGAACACCATCAGACGCAATCCTTGAAGCAAGAAATTTTTCATAAATCTAATGTTGTACTTCATGATTAAGCTTGGTAGCAAGAAGAACTCCTGAGATCAGTAGGAATAGACAAAATTAGGACTCTGAGGACTGTATTGGATTAATAGAATTCTGGACATACCAAAGCAGATAAGGCTAAAAGTGGGTATGGGCAAGAGGAGACGAACTCCCTACCGCGGGAATAATCCACAGATCAAACAGCTATGCAGGATGACTGATATTTCCATCTCACTTTCACTGTGCTGTGTTTAAGCGTCCTCCCAAAAACTCCAAAACTTGTACTTACTAATCAATACTTCGGATTTTAGCATATGCTCACCATGGTGGGATCGCGGACGAACATACGATTGAATGTGCTCAAACCGATCAGCGCATTGCGCGATCACTCGATAACCCCTCTTCCCCCACCCCCAAGCTGAGGGCCTGATTGCAGCCAGTTGTCCCGATCGCTCTGGCATCGGAGTAATTTGAAGCAGTCAGGTTCGAGAAGCATTATGGAAGGCTTTTGTGGTAGCTTGGAGGGAGTTGAGCTCTTCGTAAAGCCATAATCCACACTGCCCTTCCTTGAGTAGTTTTCAGCTTCTTTTCTGGTTACTGGACCTTGCATCAGGAAAACAAAAGTCGTCATGACTAAATGAACCCTTTTTTTGAAAAATAGGCCTTCATTGTCCAGTTTGGTAACACATTTCGCCAAAAGCAAGGCTTGAAACATTCAAGACAATAAAAAGTGCAAATGACCAAGGATCGTCCCATCGGTATGGAAACTACTTTGAAGAGGCCTTTTTCATATACTTATGCCAGAACTGATGAAAATCTCAGAAAATTCTCATCAATAGTTTACATTTTACCGCCTCCGTCAGTTTCGTCTGACTTTGAGTGATCGAAGGCGCTGCCTTCACCACCTCTTTCCCGTTAAACAGAAAATGAAATGAGTGGTTGGCAAAAATGGAAGTTTAAAATCTCCGTTTAAAATTTCGATTTCACAACACACTTCAACACAAGAAAGGTTCGAAATTTTCAAGAGAAAAACTAGTCCGAAATACCAAGGACAGTCACATCGATCCGAGCCTACTCTATAATGGTCGCCATCCACAATCACAAACCAAAAAAGATGAAAAAAACTATCCCCTTGAAAACAAAATTTTTGAAAACCGTATCACAAGTCCACATTTGATCGTGCCGATCATCAACTTTGATCTCAATTGATCGAAGGCACTGCTATCGGCAGCTCCACCCCGTTAATCAGAGATGGAAACGAGCGGTTGACAAAACGGTGAAGTCTCCTTCACAACCATATACCGAAGATGGTCCAGATTTCAAAAAAGTTCTATTATAGGGCATCACTAGAATCACAATGAATACTCTAGTACTGAAATTTGTTGCTTTCACCACCCAAAGTTGCTGATTCGAGACTTTTAAAAAAGGCAATGCATTGAGAAAGCGATAACCAAAGCAGATCAGCCTTTTGGCCCAGTATATCCGATCTCAAAAGGTTTTGCCCTTCAGTTCACTGTAGGGTTCTTCACTTCCTTCTCTGGACTCATTCCCATTTTTGCAAGCTGAAAATTTATGGAGGACTCATCGGTTCTCAGTGGTCTAATGGACTGGAATGGTGCAATTGGTGAAAACCAGGTCTGGTTTGGGTTATGATAAAGATTTTTTTTGCACGCTACCCATCATCTTTGTTAAGCCGTCGTGTGGGTGCAGTGATCTGCTGCTATGTTGGAGATTTATTACGAACAAAAGTGTTGCAAAGCTCTTCGCGAGTCTGAATCTTACTCCACACTCAACCTTGCACCCAAAATGGGTGCTCAAATGGGATTGTAGCTTGTTGAGTTTGACAATTTGCTTAGCTACTTCAAATCGCATTTGTAAGAAGCAGAAGCAGGCCTGGTTAGAGGGGGAGGGGAGTAGTAGCGAAAGGAGCCTTTGCCACAAGATTTCAAGATGGATCAAATTGCTTTGCAGGTTCGACGATCATTCTTCACTTTATTATGCCCTCATGAAGGAGGAAATTACTTTTCCTTAAGAACCCTCTACTAATTACGACATTTTCCTACCGCCCACACGACTGTCACGATTTGGGCTTTTTCCTACTTTGCGCCATGTCAAATCTTGCACATGTGATTGAATGCACTCATATCGATTGTCTCAATCACTCCCGATAACCGCAAACGGTTGGGGACCTGATTCCAGCGCTTGCACCGATTGCATGGGCACTGAAGCTATTCGGAAGCAGTCAGATTCCAGAAGCATTCTGGACGGCTTTTGTGATAGTCTTGAGTGAGTTGGCCTCCTAGAGTTTCTAAGGCCACAATCTACACAGGTCTGCCTTGAATGTATTTCAGTTTCTCCTTGGAATACTAGGTCCTACATGAGAAGAACGGAAGCCGCTTTGACTAATTGAGCCTTTCTTCAAAGAGAAAGTGTGTTTCCCACTTCCACAGGGCTCTTCATCAAAATTAAGGTATTGAACTCTTAGAGGCAAAGAAGTTCGGAGGATGAAGGAGAGTCCCATCGGCCCAAAGACTACTCCAGAGGGGTCTTTTTCACATTCATACACCGACATGGATGGAATTCTTTGAATATAAGTCCACATTCTAGTCCACAGTCCTATATAAGTCCACATTTGATCACTGCTCTTTTTTCAGGTGACCGAAAGCGTTGCCAGCAGCATATTGCTAATCATAAAGGAAATCACTGTCTGGCAGAACATCAAGGTCTCCTTCACATTCATGTTCAACGATGATCCAAATCTCAAAAAGTTCCATTATAGGGCACCGGTAAAGATTACCTCAACGGGTACTCACATACAGAGATTTGTTGTATTCGCACACCGAAATGACCGATTTCAAGTCTTCTAGAAATGGTAACGCGCTGAATATGCGATATTCAATACAACTCAGGCAGCCAGTAAATTAGATCTCAGGTTCTGCCCTCTGATTTATTGAATGGTTCTTCACCGGTTTTCTTAGACAATCACATTCTTCACAGTCGCTAAAGTTTTCTTTAGTACAGTGGGAGGAAATGGTGCACGGAAAAACGGCCCGGGTTGGGATATGCCCTGAAGTCAAACTTTTCGCACATGACTGAACATCTTAGTAGAGTAGTCGCTGGGTCTTGGTGAATATGTTTCATATTGGAGAATTACCACGAACAAATGAGGTACGACGCTCTTCGCTAGGCTGAATCCTACTCCATAGTAAACGTTGCGTCGGATATCGGCGGTCCGATGGGATTAGGGCTTGTTAGGTCCGACAGTCTGTTTAGCTGCTTAGAGTTCCCATTCCTACAACAAAGTCAGGTCAAGGTGGGGTAGCAACAAAAGAAGGCCTCGTTACAAGAATGGTCTATGGATCAAATAGCTACGGGAGCTGAATTGGCATTCCACCTGATTCTTCATTGTGTCATATCTTTCTAGGAAAGAAAAAATAATTCCTCTGAAGAACGTTGTGCCAACTTATCATGATTCCAGGCTTTTTCTTACGCCACACCATGTTGGGATCCTGGACATACAACCGATTGAATGCGCTCATATCGATCGCCAAGATGACCTATCGTGCCATTTCCGCACAAGCATGGGGGACTGCAGCAAGATATCCGGTACCAATGGGAAGGAATTCACTGGAAAGTTTCATAAAGGTTAACGGGAACTGTACCTTTCGCTGGAGAACGATCAACATCAGTCTGGCTTTGGTAAATTTCAGCTCCTCCTTGGATCACTGGACCTGTTATGAGGAAATCTGAAGCCGTGGCCATACAATGGACCCTCTTCCTGTGAGATAGGCCTTCTTGCCCCAGTTTTACAATGCATTCGCTCAAAATGAGATTTGAAAGTGTAAGAGAAAAAAGGGGCTTGAATAACCAAGGGCAGTCCCACTGATCAGGCCTACTATACAGAGGTCTCTATCATATTCACTTACCAGAAGTAATTAAAACCTATAAAATTCCTCATCACAAGTTTACATTTGATCGCGCCGATCAGGTCTTTTTGGCCTCAGAAGATCGGATTCGCTGCCATGGGCAGCTGCATTCCGTTATTTACGAATGGAAACGAGAGATTGGCAAAACAACAGAGTTTTGAATTTATCGTTGAATTCAATTTTCCAAGTTTCTGTCGCAGTAAGACTATACCAGCTCATTGGAAGGTTTTTGTGATGCCAATAATTTATCGAAGCCAATCCAGAACTCGAAATGTTCTCTCTCTACCGTTCAAAAATTACCGCATTGGTACCTTATACTTTGATCAGCTGTCCAATCAACCTTGTATCGGCGGTCAGATGGGACTGCAACCTGGTTAGTCCGACTGCTTTTGCTTGCTACCTGGTTTAGCTGTTTAAAATTTTCACTCTCAGGAAGGCGGTTCAGTGGCAAAAGGAGCCATTGAAACAAGGATGGTCCATGGATAAATTAACTATGCAAGTTGGGTGAACAGGCCTTCCATATTACTGTTGTGTCCACCTAGATAAGAAAAATTACTGCCTTCTAAGAATTCGCAAATTCCGGTTTTCTCTTTGCCTGCACCATGTTAGAATTCCAAGCTTGCAATCTATTGGATCCGCTCATATCGATCGCCACGTGCAATCACCGATAGCCGCACAAGGTTGAGGGATTGACTGAAGCTTTCTACCAGTTGTTTGAGCTACGGAGTGAATTGGAAACAGTCGTACTAAAGTATCTCATCGGAAGGCTTTGGTGATACTTTTGAGGGAATTGAGCCCTTCGCACGTTCCACAACGGCCTGCCTTTGATAAGTTTCAGCTTTCTCTTGGAATACTGGACCCACTATACAGAAACCTGGAGTCGTTGCGATTCGAACTTTTTCGAGAAGTGGAGGAGCCTACTTCATCTCAGTTACTCAACGCAGTTCCGCAAAAGTGAGTTTGGAAGTCTCAAGAAGACGTTCGAAATACCAAGAGCAGTCCCAATCACTCGGGAATTGCTTAAATAGATCCTTCTCCCTTTCAATCACATCACAATCAAGGAAATTTCGAAACTTCCTATCACAAGTTCACATATGATCGAGATGATCATCGATTTTGATATCAGGTGATCGAAGGCGCCGCCATCGTCAGCTTCATCCCGTTAATCGGAAAAGGGAACGAGAGGCTGGTCAAAAGGGAAGCCTTCTTCCCATTCATTTATCAAAGAAGTCCCTCAAAAAAAGTAATTCCATAGAACATCATTAAAATTATTATTACAATGGATATTCTGGTACTGTGAATTGCTGCATTTCATACACCAGTATTGCTGATTTCGAGTCTTTTTAAACTGTAAACACTAAATACACGACAATGAGAGCAGAACAGCTCTAAGCCCGAAATATTAGGTCTCAATATCAGAACTTTAGCCCCTTCGATTGACAGCAGTGTTCCTGACGTTTTCTCCCAGATGGCAATCACATTTTTAAGGTCACTAAAACTTTGAGGAGGACTTACTGGTTTTCGATAGTGTAATGGACCGGAATCACCTGTATCACCTGTCGTCCCGTTGATCATCGAAATCCTCGAGCGGGCGCCAGTAACGTCTCCATTCGTCCCTGTCACGAGC
>UZAF01000056.1:0-20276 GCA_900617895.1 Haemonchus placei | reverse complement strand
TGATGGGAAAACTTATGGTGGGTGGCAGGACCAGACTCCGCCCACAGGCTCGGGGTTTGAGCGGAAACTCATAAGTCCGATAAAGGTCTATAATGAAAATCGGTTCATGTGGCTCTGTCTGGCTAGAGCCCTAGCGCACGCTATCGCGTGCGTAACCGCCTGGTATATGCGTGTCCCAAAATCATGAGCATCCATTTATACAATGTATTCAGAGCTTCTAAGCTAAGAATGGATGCAACTGATATGCTCCTCTGCTTGCACCTTGTGCAACAACGAACTCTATTTCAAAGATATCCTCTCTTTGCATGGATAGAGGCCCAAAGCTCGCTCTCGAACACCTCCCATGTTGCACGCAGTTATCCCTCGACCATTTCTTCCCTGCTGATTTTGAATCTTGATTTCAGACATTACCGACTGGAATTTCAAGCCAAAAAAATTCTCTCCTATTCAGAGTCAAGTGGCATAAGATCTGGAGAGCAGGGTATGAACATGATGTCGAGCAGCTGACTTCGGCAGCATTCTCAGACGAACCTGGCTTTGCGGTTCGGAGTACCATCCTTCTAGAATGACCACGGGTCGCTCCTTGCACCGCGCAGGATCAATGCTTCGGTACGTCTTTAAGAACACGTATTTGACAATTACTACGCCACTATGAACAAAGCCATGGGCGCCTACCATTGACCGTGACTCCCTCAGTAAACAACATTTTGCCATTCTCATAACACCTTCCCCGTGAAAGATCCCGCTTTCGATGTGTCTGTCTGAGACACAACCGTCTTACTTGGTGATTATTGATTCTCTCGTGAAAATTCTCTTGCTCGATAGAAGGAGTAAGGAACGCGTGTGTACAAGCAACCTCTTGAAAGTGGCATCTAGGGCGCTAGAAACGGCAATGAAACTTCTGCATGACAATCATATTCAACGACAACTTCGAAAATTTCTGATTCATCGCCTTTGTTTTAAAACCCAAGATAACGATCCACTCGCCACCAGAATATTTTCATACTCCTGACTTTAATGAAACTAGCCTTTCTTCCAATTCCAACTTTTCCGATAATTCGGCTTCCCTGTATAATTAATGAGGTTCTGTACGAACATTACTGAAACCACTTGGAAAATACTACGTACATGCGCCTCTTGCATGCAAACTATCGCAAGTGGAATCGAATGAGCCCTAATGACTTGCAAGAATCGGGAATCTCACCTCAGTAAAAAAAGCATATTGCGAGGGAACCTGTAACACCAATTAATAGCGAATGACATAAAATTTGTATAGAATTTGCTAAAAAATTTGCTAAACTTGCTCAAAAAGATTCTGAATACTGGCGCCCATAACTTCGGGACACCCTGTACATATAACAATAAGGGCACGTCTTTATGTCCGCACCTTTAACCCCACACGTGTCAGAACCTGGTAAGCTACAAGTGGGAGCTCGAGAACAAAAATATAATTTAGCGTCATTTCCCAGACCAGAAGGAGTCCCCAATACGAAAGCGTTGGGTAAAGACATAGGTTAAATCCCAGGGTCTTAACGGGCCGCTTGAAATGAGAACTAGGATGTCGATATGTACTTCTGAAGCCCGACGGCATCGGAAGCGTGTATCGAAGAGCTGATTAGGCTGTCCAGGCAGTACCTTTTGGAAGGCAAAGTACCCACTTCGTGGAAAAAGAGACTGTTTCGCTGTATAAAAAAGGTGATCCAGACGATATTGGCAACTATTTCCCAATACGCCTGCTGTCTGTCATCCACAGACTTTTAATATGCTTCATCCTCAACAGCTTCGGCAGGATAGTAGATGAAAGGCAGGCATAATAGCAAAGCGGGTTTCGGAGAAAGCTCAGTACAAACGTTTATATCCACACTGTTACAGGACTCACTGAAGCATAGTGAGAATAGAAGTTGCCATTATGCCTGAGATTCGTCGATTTTAAGAAAGGCTCCGATACTGTTGAGACAAAAGTAATTATCGAAACCCTAGGCGACGAGGGTATTCTAGTCATTACATGAGGATGCCTCGGAAACTCTACAACAATTTTACGGCCAAGATCGAGCAATTCTATAAGGAGATCATTGTCAATCGAAAAAAGGGGCTCTTTAGAGCGAGTCGATTTCGCCCGAACTTTTCGGTGCCGTTCTCGAAATTAACAAATACGTCATCTGAGAGGGCAAGGCTTGGGACTATAAGTCAACAGCCGCTACATACATCACCTACGCTTTACAGATGACATCGTGCTCATAGCATCGTGCATCGAGAAGGCAAAACGAACGCTGGCCCAATTCGACAACGCCCGTGGAATTCGGCTCGAGAATAAATTAAACGGAGACCAAGTTTATGAGAAATAGATTGGATTGGTACCTGATGCACCTAAATGGAACAAACATCTCTGAATTGTTTAGCTGCGTATCTCTAGGCCGAGAAGTCGATACGATGAACAACCTAGCTCTGGAGCAGAAGGAAACGCACCGTTTGGGTAGCATTTGAGCATTTTGTGGAAGCAGCAAAGATGGCAAAGAACATCGAGCTCCGCGTTTACTTTTTCGACATTGCTGTCCTCCCTTCTTTGAGGAACTCCTCGGATACTTGACTCTACGGAAAGATGAACATGCTGTCAGCGTCATCGAACGGGGACAATTCGGTGAGAACGATATTCATGATTTCTCTACAAAAGCAAGTGGTGGAAGGAATCCGGAGTTCCAAGCTCTGTCAACGACTAGAGATTAGAGAAACCGTTGAACACGGCAAGAAATCGGAAATTGGGTGGGCTCTGCTGGTCATGCTATATAGTGAAGACCGTTGGGCCAAGGCAGCTGGTACTGAATCCCTCAGTACGTCAAAGGAACTCAAGGATGGTCGCCAGTGCAATGGTCAGACTTCTTCACAAAAGCTCTTGACGTAAGGAATGCTGTGCCTCGTGTCCTTCGAGCGAGAACTACCCACTAGACATTTCTGGCTCGCGACAGCGACGAGAGGAGACGTTACCCTCGCCCGCTCAAGGAAATTGTACAGGTGACACAATATTCTTCATTTTGTGCTGACACTGAAACCCGGTTCTGCAGGAAACGTGCCAAAAAACATTTGAGACAAAGGCAAAGTATACGGAGGGAGAGCGTGACTATAAAGTTGCCTCTACAGTTGCGTAGCAGTAATGTTAAGTCATATAGGAGCCACAAGATAGAGCTGCGTGCGTTTCTTACCACGTCGCTCACATGGTCTGTTTTACTTCTCCTCCCTAGAAGCGCAACTACAGGATGCTTTTGTATTCGAAGTTTCACAATATGGCGATATCGCTGTAGCAGCTTGTGAACTGCGTAGTAATCAAATCGCAGAGAGTCAATCGCAGTTTGAATGCCTATGACATAATTAACGGTGCTCAGCTGATGTGCGAGTCCCTGCTTTAATCCTTCCTCCTGCTTCCTCAATCCTTGAGTAATAACGATCAAGTGAGTGCGGGGAAATCAAACTCTTGGTTGGCCCATACAGGCACCAATCTGGATATTGGACTGCAGACCGTGCGTGCGATCGTGTGCGCCACGCCATTTGCCACTACACCACGCCGGCTCAATACACAAACTATAATCATCAAACTTTGTAGGCTCAGGACACAGCGATAATGAAATGGTTCGAAGAGAAAAAGTTCGAGGTGTTTATGGATGTGACGTACTATGAGCAAGCAAGAACGCACACAAAAATCCATCTGTTTTGTCCTTTCAGTTCAGACTGAGCAATTATTCTCGAACATTAAAATTTTGGCTCGTTAAGGGCGTGAATTAAGGATTAGGAAATCTTTGAAACCCTCATGTTGAGCGGAAGACCATACAGGCCGTTGAGACTGGAATCGAATCTTTCTTTCCTAATCAAAAACCAACATTTTCGCTAATGGCTTCTGATTTAAGCGTTTATGCGCTACCACCACCGTTGCTCTTCTTGATACAAATGAATAGTGATTCTGAAATCTATGTTTCACTTCCAGTTTGTTCTAAATCCTAACATTTTTGAGAAGTAAACTCGTTAATGGTACAATTCACAACATATGACCTGCCTATCAGTAACTTACCCGCCTCAACTTGGATGCTGGGTTCATTGAGCTATTGACCATTCCATAAAATGTTGAACATTGGGTGGTGCAGAAAACATCTGCCGAAAATTTCATAACAGTTAGGGTTTCTCCCTTGAAAGCATTCATAGAAATACCACGAACACTACACACTTGTGTGTGGACAGAATTTTAGCTTTCGCCTTCGACCTCTTTATTTCAAGCTGTGATGCATCGGAACGAGGTGTGCACAGAAAAGCTCAGGAGAGGCTTCATCGAATGCATGACTCAATTTTTTATGGGTTAAGCAACAGAGAGACTGGATTCGAGCTCAAGAGTACTACGTGTTGGATATCAGTAGACAATATGACCTTTGTGTGGTTCGATAAGCAAGAAAGAGGGTATAGATGTGCCTAGTCTCCTTACTCAAAAAACCCTGAGGAGGCTCCTGAAAACATCGTAACAAATCGTGGATATTGCGAATTTTTCCAGCAGATACTTTCGTCACGACTTAATAATTTCTGTTCACCTAAGAGTGCAAGAGTAATGGTAGCAAAGGTGCAATATCTTTATTTGAAAACAATCAAAATTCATGCTCCCTCCATCTGCTGTTGATGGCACAACAAAATCCGATTTTATCACCACTATTTGATTTTTATTATGATCCGACAGCTCCTCGAATTCTTGAAGCAATCTATTCTGCCAAGCCTTCACGGTCTAAGCACTACCACAGTTTCAGCAGCACTGGCTTGTTATGAATTAGATGTATTTCAGTGCTTGTACTTTGCATTTCGATGGCAACTCTTTGCCTGTTCAGATTGCACGATTAATGGACGATTGATATATAGTTTGTGAATGCTCATTGAAAATAATCACCAAAGGAATATTGTAAGAATACACTCAATATCAAATCCACACCTCCTCTGTAGAATAGCTCGTCCGAACGCCGAGAGGTATGATTCATTCCTTGGCTCCAGATCCATAAGGTACACTGTTATAAACATAGAAACCTAAATGCTTCGTTCCCAGCAAAAAGCGCGTTCGTATTTTTCATTACTATTATTACAGATAGTGTGATGAACTACTACTCACAGGTCTTTTTTCAAGAATATTGGTCTGAATCTCGGGTGGAATGTAATCTTTGACATCCTCAATTTCCGGCGTGCACATTTCTGTTTCAATGTCATACAGTCCAGGTAGCATTTCATCGCATCTAAATCAGCATATGGAGTTTTTGTGAACACTAAGTTTTTTCCATTCCCTGTGCTATAGCAAACTAGAGGCTGAATTTTATCTGAATATTGAGTCATTAGATCGCTTGTGTCGTAATGACTGCCGCTATTTGTTCACTCGTTATCTCGAGCAATCAGAAAAACCTTTTATCGGAAAACATTTGCTCATCTAGAAATGGTCAAGATTCTGTCGAGAGGAAGCTCTGTCGCAGCTCTAGCAACCTTGCTTCTAGGTCATAATAGACAAAGCACTGCAGTTTGTTCTACGTTGGAAGAATCTATTCTCTATTTATCTTCACTACACAATCTCTTTACTAATATAAACCACGAATTTTGGGTGTCTATGTGTTCGTTTGTCTGTTTGATTGTTCGTTTGTTTATCTGTCACCACTAAGTGGAGCATAAGCTAAATTCCTAACACACATAGGAACTGCGCTTCTCAGAGCACGCATGACTCAAGCTGGACTCTGCCCACGATTGTCGTGGAGCGCAGAAGACAGGTCGTACGTCATGGCAGGTAGGGTGGGCGGTGCTTGAGTCAGAAATATTATATCGAATGCCTGCACTCGGAATCAAATCATTCTAGAGACCGAGAAAAATATTAAAAGCTAGCAATTGTAAGAAATAAATTTCTATGGTTGGCGGGGCTAAGGTCTTGAATTAGAGGTCCTATTCAGAATTTTAAACAATAAAAGAGTAAAGTAGCTTAAAAAGGGTCAACAATGACCAAAAGACATCTGCCAATTCATTCCTAGTTCCTCGTTCGGCTGAAAAAATAGGCAACAAAAATATGCCTATAGCAGCAGAAATGACACTGATGTCTCATCGTCTCGGCGAGTAAATTTTGATGGAATTATCAAATAACGGTTGTGCAAAAATTCTCATTCAAAGCCAGTTGAGCGGTAGCAGTTTGGAGGTGAAGATTCATTCGGAGACCCTCTCTGAAGCTTCATAATCTCTTTATATATTAGGTTGAGCTATAAGTCCTCGGACAATGTGACTTCTAGAGATCATAACTCGGGAAAGAAGTGACGAACATGAACGCGCGAAGCTCTTTTAGATAGAGTATCGAAAGCTCTTTCAAATACATTTAAATGTATACGCCTGACCGTTTCCTGCGCTCGAGCGTGAGGAGAGAATGTGCCATGTCGACGCGGTAGCCCATGTCATACTGCTTCAAGGCACCCATCGACCGAGCTTTCGCACCTTGCCGATTAACTTCAATCTACGAATGATTGTAAACCGACTTTCCAGTAATGACTGTCATTTCACGAGTAGTTTGATACGGATCGGCTTCCGCCTGGCTCCGCAGCACGTCCAAATCCAACTCCATTGAGCGTCCCGGACGATCTTCATTTTCATGGAGTAGTCGTCCGACGTGAACTTCGTGTGCCACTTGTAGATTTCGCATATAAGATAACCCTCTTGTAAACTTCTTTCATACGTCTATTGATCTCCGCAGATTCTTGGCCAGATAAAAAAAGAAACAGGATGGTGTTACGCAGGTGGAGTTGCGACGGCTTGAAATCAACATGATCGCAGATAAGGAAACAGTTAGATGTGTTCATAAGTAAGTATTCTAAAGAGCATTTCATACTCTATCTAACTGTTCAAAACACGTTCATTTTAGTCTTCTCTTTCCCGAGTTATGATCTCTAGAAGTCATCACTACCTTGTTGTCCGAAGACTTATGACTCAACCTAATACAAAGCGGTAAATTTGTTTGTTTGTTTGTTCTGTGAGCGAGGTGAGGAAGTAGTTGTGAAATAGGAAGTAAACCGATACTGCTTATATTGGCCCTCTAACAAGTCGTACGTAAGGGGTAGTGAGCATGTGGTGCACGCGTTAGCGTGCGTAGCCCAACTGGTTGTCTACATAAAGAGATTAGACGAGAACGAACGCATTTGTTCTTCAATTGCCATTCGTTGGATTTGCGCGTTTCTGATGGAGAATCCATGACCTTCGCAGGGACAAGAAATAGTTCTGCAGCATTCCATCCGAATGTTTCCATAAAGAAGGGAAGCCGCTGGCGTTTGACGGTCAAGACCAAGGTCGGCCCAATTAGAAAGAGAAATGTTCAGAATAAATAAAGTGGCGCTCAGATCAGTCATATAATCCACGAAACAAAGTGTCACTGGGTTTGCACATCAACAACTTCATTAGTGAATTACGAACAGCGTTTCGTCTGCATCGTAGCTACAACATTAGTTTTCAAAACGTTCTGCATCAATACCGCTAACAGTGACATGGTCATGATGGAGCGGTAGTCGAATAATCGATGTCTGCTAGACAACGCTGGACGCTAATACATCTACGATTAACCTCTATGCAGGAAAACGATTTAACTCATCAAAAAGAGTAGGCATCTTCGACCTAGAAAAACATTACTAGCCATTTTACTAGGCTTCTCTCTGGTATGACGATCTAGTTCTTCGAGAAGGAGGACTTCTCTATCATTTGATAATGTGAAGAGATTGGTGTGTTGAGGAACAGAATTGCAGAGGTGTTCCCTTATCATGTTTGCTTGAGACAGAGTAAATTGGTGAGTTGTGACAGAGGGAGCAGTGAAAGGATCATAATGATGAACGTCCTTCCATGAGCCATACTTGATCTTAATGCAGCCTCATCTAGGCACGGTTCACGTTAACCTTGGATAATCTAGATTATGACGAAAAATGGAAGATAAGATGGAAAATAGGGCGATGAAGGCGAAGAAGCTACGTAAATCGGTGATTTTAAAGTGAAAAAGGCTTCCGGTGAGTTGTGACAGAGGGAGCAGTGAAAGGATCATAATGATGAACGTCCTTCCATGAGCCATATTTGATCTTAATGCAACCTCATCTAGGCACGGTTCACGTTAATCTTGGATAATCTAGATTATGACGAAAAATGGAAGATAAGATGGAAATGGGGCGATGAAGGCAAAGAAGCTACGTAAATCGGTGTTTTCAAAGTGAAAAAGGCTTCGAAAAGTCATTAAAAAGGAGGCTGAACGAGAATGAGTTCAGAAAAATGACGAAGGATGGGGCGTTTAGACGAGCTACACACTGTACCTCATTGTGTATGTGTGGATCCTGGTGCGGAAAGCTGACTATGGTAAGCGAAAATTCATCCAATTATAAGCATAAGTTGACAAAAAACCCTAGTATCAGCAAGAAAAACCAACCTTTCTCAGCCTCATGAGGTAGAGAATAAAAACGAAGATCGCAGCAGCAAAAAGAATAAAACAGGAAAAAGAATGGGAGAAACATATCGTCTCATCACTCTGCGATCAGCTGATTGTGTGTCGGTCCTGACGCAAATTCTTGCAATCTGTGTCACCTTGACACTCGTCCGACGTGACGTCGGTCGAGGGACGGGAAGGCCGGACAAGCTGAAAACGGGGCTCCTACTATGCCCTAACCATCGAGTTTTTGAGCGCGAGAGGGCCCTTCCTATTACCCTTGCGGGCCACAGGGCATTCTTAAGGGAAGAACTCAGTAGCCATATGAATCGAGAACTGTGCCTTCAAAGTCTCGTGTCTATCGCCGGAGCGCAAATTTGTCGGTAACACTGCCTGTGCCACCAGCGTGTGAAAAAGCTAGCATAGCATTGTTTCTTTCACTCCTGTCTCATCGGCGTTCACATTGTGTAACTGCATATACCCTGTCCTCAATGGTTTTCCTTGAGACCCGGCAGAAAACCTCACCAATGACAAACCGCAAGCCACCAGCGAGACTTGGAAAGCGTGAAGTGAAGAAGGCGGAATCTTCATCGATCTGATGACCTCTCTTGGCAGCTTACTATCTCTCTTTTTATTTCACCCAATTTCCGAGACCTAGCGTTTCCTGATTCTCTCCATCACAATCATGCTCAGCTGAAATGCGACTCTTAAGTACCTCTTTAGCTAATTGAACATATGTAGTTCTACCTTCATAGTTTTCACATCGAAAGAAATTCAAGGTGTCTTCTGAAGCCTCCTTTATTTTTAAACAAATATATGCAAAAACTACTATGGGAAAACCACTGAGAAATACGGCAGGCCAATCTACAACAGAACCCTTTCACGAGCACAAGCTCTCCAAATGCATCGTACTACTCAAGACATGCTGCCAATGTCCTATTCAATCTTAGAGAATCTCACTTGAAACCCAAATTTCGCCGCTTAGACCAGGAAAAAAATCCGTTCACCTTTTCCACACTAAGTTTGCTTTCTAGGAACAACACGGAAAATTCATCATGAAAATTCATTATATTAGTACTATTTGCAAACCGTTGACTTCGAAAATATGTGAGTTGAATTTATGCGTATTTTTCGTAAATTCGCATTCCGCATATATGTAGGTTCATGTGATCATAATACTGCTCGCACTTCTCCGAGAGAGAATTCAACTCTATCACAAAATTCACTTCTACATAGAAAGACATATAAAATTGATTACTGACTCACTGTACATCGGGAAAATAGCAAAACCCAACTCATAGGAGGAGAAGATGATCTTCTACTCATTCCCTGGAATTCCTTCACCCAGAACACATTTGATAGCGACATCACTTTAGTTTCTGCTCCATAAGCATGAAGGGCCACGGTTGACCGTAGAAAAAGGAGCTACTTTTTAGAAACAGAAACACACCTTCATTGATAAATCAATTTGACTTTACCTAACTAACCCAAATTAAAACTCAACACGGGATAAACAATGACTCCTGACGTTCCGGTGCCATTAGCCATCAACATGTAGGCTCAGATTATACCAGTGAAAAGAACATTCCTCACTTCGACAGGGGAAATGCTCGGATGACCGCTTTGACCGGATTAACTCCCAAAACAGCTTCGTCGTGAAAGAGTCAACTTGATCTGCCGCCGCCTGAAACATCCCTTTCGTTTTTTGCCAGAGCTACGTGGCGCATTAACAGGTGGCGGGTAGAGGAATTGGACCGGCGGACCGTCGGTACATTTCCAGAGACGCAGGCTAATTCGGGATAGACTTCGTGTTTCTGCTGTGATGGAGAACTCTATAGCTCCTACATCTTCGCAGATACATCCATGCATACGTGTCTAGAGAGTTTGCGGGTGCGTTTGGTAGCCTGCATATCGGCTCAGCTTGGAGCTTGCGTTCGAGCCGTTGGGAAGAACCTGGTAGACGATCCGGAGCTCCTTGGAAACAAAACTTCTTGTCCACTCTAGGATAACGCGGCTACCACCCGGAGTCAACCCAGCCTCATGTCAGAGGCTGACAAGCTAATCGTGTGCACCCATACGCCAAATTGCCAATGCACGAATGCTCGCATTGGGAGTGGGCATCGAAGATCTGATGGCGCAAGCCAGGAAGATAAAGTTCATCGTCATCGGACTGATCGAGATCGGTAGGCATCTCCGCTGCACACCGTTCCCGAAACAGAAGTCGAAATAATCTTGAAACATGCGACAGCGGAGACGTAGGCTATGTAGGCTTCCTTGTCGATACGCACTAGGCCGCGAATACCGGTTTGCACGAAAGCTTAGCAGTGCCAATCGGACTTATGCAACTGAGAAAATAGGGACCGAGCTCAGCTCCAACAGTTATCGTTGTCTACAAAAGAAAATCAAACTACGAATAAAAGGAAATGGAAATGCTTCGAAAAGACATGCAGGAGCGCTCCAGGAAAGCTACACCCCCTTCAAAGGCATCGTAGGTGATTTGAACGTCAAGAATGGCTTTCAAAAAACAGGTGGAAGCTACATACAGAGAGTCACGAAAGGGAATGGATTAAGCAGGGTAAAGACTTTCTGAATATGATGTCGACCAGTACTTCTTTAAAGTGGCAGGCAGCTTCTGATCATGTTAGCTTTGATAGGCGGTTTGGCCAGGCTAGCCAGGCTGAAGTCAAGCCGCTGTTGTTCCAAAGCTCTACACGACATCGTCTTCTCCACGCTGAACTCAGCTCCCCAGAACGTGGGGGAAAAGCTAAAATTTCCAGGAATCGAAGAACCAAGACCGTCCTCATTAGGATCGCCTTGCTATCCTTGAGTTTGTGCAAAGATTCAATTCAACAACGTCGATAAAGAATGCAACCGGGTCGTCGGACAGCTTCACGACTGTACTGAGAAAGCAGAGAATATGACATCTACCAAATAAGTCTCTTTCTGAGGCGCTCGAACTGATACGCCAGCGCAAAATCACACGAGTCACCGTCACAGCAAATCAGATGATGTTCAAATATGCGAAGTTATGGAGAGTATCAGTAAAGCATGTTCGGATGAGAAAAGTGTAACAGCTCTAGATGGAGCTGTCAAAGCGGGAAAGGGCATTCGCAGAGCTTGCCAGAGCTTCGCCAGTTACATGACTGAGTTGGCAATCCTTCATAACTTGATTGAACAGTTACTGCGTCTCGAAAGGAAATGGAGAAGGTCGCCTAGAATTTCTGCTCTTATCTCATCAACAGTCACGTCTACTCTCCCACCTACCATCTTACCATTAGTCAAAGCGAACATGTTATTCATCAAACGTTCCTCAAACATCCCTTCTGAACTCAACTCCCTTCCCAACTTCTGAACATCACGTAGATGAAGAATCTTACGGGGTTCGGTAAAGATATGATCAATCTGAACATCTTAAGAGCTTCCCATAAGCTATTGCCAAAACTTTAGCTATTCTCTGCACGCGGTACCTCTCGGAATGCAAAGTGTCCACATCGTGGAGAACAAGACTGTGCTACTGTGCAAGAAGGGGGATCTGAGCGATATTGACAAGTATCACCAGATCTGCTTGCTGTCTGTAATCTACGAACTCCTCTCATGTTTCATCCTTAACAAGATTGACAGTATACTATACTAGACACACGCGAGCAAGAAGAACTTTGAAGACAGTCTAGTACAATTGATTGCGCCCATACCGTTACAAGAGCCATCAAAGTATACGAGAGTACAAAATGCTGTTTTGTCTTCGTTCATCGATTTGAGGAAAGCCTTTGATACCGTCGGGGCAAAAGTGGTAATCGGAATCTGCTAATAACGAAGGGAAAGGAACAAACATAATCAACTGTGACTTGCCCTTTGTGAAGAGCATCATGACAAATTTCTCCTCAAATGACAACTGCGAAACGATGGCTCTATTCTCACAAGAGGAGGATCCCAAGTCGAACTGCTTTCTTGAAATGAGACCAATATTGCCAAACGTATTTTTTGGATGCTGATTTCGAATGTGCATTCCGAAATTGCCAAACAATTATCTGAACAAAGTTATGAAGGTGCTCTTTCGAATGCGCTTGTCATGGACCAACGCAACACAAGGTCGTGGCTAGACTCGCACGACCGGCTTGGAGTGGTGGTAAACGAAACCGACCGGCTTGGAGTGGTGGTAAACGAAACGTGCTATGGACACAGGACCGAATACCGGGTTCCTACTGTACCCTGCGAGATGCCTCCTGTGAAGACCACGAGAATGAGTGCCACGAAGACTGTGAAAGTGAAGACGAGGAGGCTGATCCGTTGTGGGAACCCGATGGCGATGAAGAAACAGCAAGTACATCTAGAGTGTCGCTGATGTTCGGTAGTTTGAGGGTTTGAAGAGCAGGTGCAGGTTATACTTTTCCAGGTGCAAAGAGATGTCGTTTGCTATGCATGTGCATGACCTCCAATTTCCGCTTTACCCTTAGCGAGTATCTCCTCAGGACTATGAGAGCGAGAAGTCTTTCCACTTCGTGGAACCTATAATTTTTTCAATAGGCGAGATTCCATACTGTCGTTTGGCTGCTTCACGAACACTTCACGTTTTGAAAGAAGAAGGACACCGACCGAGGAGTGACGCTGCACGAATATGCGTCAACCGTCAACATATACGTCAACCAGCTTGAGAATCAATAAAGAAAGATCGCTATTTGTAAGTTTCAGATCAGAACATCGATTGATCCAAGAATAAAAAAGAACATGCGGAGCAGTTTCGAAGCGTATCACCGCCTTCTGTTTTGAGGAGAGT
Organism: Haemonchus placei; assembly: GCA_900617895.1. NCBI lineage: Eukaryota > Metazoa > Nematoda > Chromadorea > Rhabditida > Trichostrongylidae > Haemonchus > Haemonchus placei. The sequence continues at coordinate 7,071 of UZAF01000056.1, read as the reverse complement.
TTCCTAGGATGAGACCTTATTCCCGCAGATGCTTGAAACTTTGTTAGTGAAGTGAAAAGTGGTATGAATCAGACCATAAGATACTTCTTCAAGCCATTTTCCAGGGTCATCCGGTCGGTCTCCGCAATCACCCACTCTTTCACAGTTATGCCTTGCCTATTCGGCGATCCAGGTTTGTTCCAAGTATTTTGCATTACACTCTGTTTCTCTTCCTAACCTTTATGAGAACCTACTGACAAACGGAATGGCCGTGCGAGTAAAACGCATATGATGAGCAAGCACCTGATGTTAGAGCGGGTTAGTTCATGCCCTTCAGACTCATCCACTGTTGCTGCTGCTTTGTTCCGAACATTTCGGACTATATTATCACTTCTGCTTATAGAATGACGAAAGTTATCCTAGTGTATTCGAAATGTGTAAGAATAGAATTGTTGTTGTTAGGATCGAGTAATTTTGAGAATACAAAAAGCCGATGAAGGCGATAAAACCTACGGACGAAGATTTGCACAACCTCGAGGAAAACGCCGTGCGAATTGCACAGATTCCGCCTCTCACCAATTGTTTGCCACTGCGAGACTTGCTACCTGTCTTCGTGTTGGTCCATGTTGAGCCTACTTCCAGAGACTATCTTCACAACTTCGTTCAGAACCGTTGGGAGAAATTGGAATGCAGATTCAAAATAAGTACCAAAGTCTCATCCCCCAATGGCCTCCCCGACTTGGGATTTTTCCATTATCAGTTGATTCGTTCTTAACTGACACACAGACAGTTTTCACAAAGATTTCTCCAATCAGTGGTGCATCAAAAGTAAGAGTGTTGTTTCCTATATTATCGTAGCGTATACATATGGTCTACCTTCCCTCTCAACACTCATCCGCTGGTCAAGGTTGAGATTTGTGCTGCTAGCATAAAAACACATGGTGTTTATGATAATGATAATCATGAGTGCGTACACCATGTACTACCCCAGTCGATACAAAACATGATGAAGTGGTCCAACGCTTTAGGAGTAGCTCTAGACTTTACAAAAACATATGTGCTTCGCATATGGAATGCTAGAGCTGTACCGCACTCAGACAACAATATTTCTGATCCATATTTCTCGTAAAGTACGAAACCACTGGTTTTTTATCAAGTCTTATTTAAATTTTTCACATCATGTCGACGGAACTACGACTCTGCAATACTTAGAGATACTACTCAAAACAATTCCACCTTTGTTACCTTAAGACCTTACAAAGCATATGCTGTATCCACACTCGAATGTGGTGCGCATATATGAAGCGCTTTTATTAAGAATTTTCAAGAAAAAGTTGAAAATTTCATTAAATTTTTACTATGATTCCGATGTGTTGAAGTGATCTTTAATGTGAATACCGGCGTTATTTACCCGGTCACAGTGGGAGCCCACAACATTCTGAACTTGAAGCATTACTTTACGGAAAAGCAATCATGATGTATTTCTTATCTTTTGTTTCAAAGTGTCGAACAGAGAGCCTAAGCTGAGGACAAGTAAATACTACTCTTTGTACCTTCGCTGCCCTAAATCGAGCAAAAATTATCGGACTGAGTCTTTTCGCTTGCTATTTTTCCGTAGAGCCGTCAGTTGGTTGAAGCGCTATCAGCAGATTTGTAGAAGGTGCCGAATACTTGTACGTTTGCGAAAAAATTGCCAAAAATTGACGTGCTTGCATTATTGGGCTTACAAGATTTTGAGTTTGTAGAGTTTACTGCTGTGTGTATGATGTTTGGCTTCTATTTTTGTCGTTTTACCTATCTAATTTGCGAATAGCTTGACTCTTTTCGCTTATTCATAATTATTCGGTGCGGATCTTGCATCTTGCGGTATGAATAAATAAATAAATGAACAAATAATTAATTAGTCAATAGGGGTGTAGTGTAAGTGCTGTAGAACCCGAAACCATCAGGCTCTGCACTCACCTTTTCGATACTGCTGTCATTCCTGCTTTGAAATACGCCTTGGAAGCTTGGACTCTAGAAGTACAAAAAATGTTCGGAATTTCCCTGTGCGTGCAAGTACAGAAGGTGCCAGCAATAAATTAAGATCGTTACGTCGTCGTTTACAATATGGGAGCTGAGGTCAGGATAGCCGCACACGTTATACGATCTCGTACTGACCGTTGTACCAGGACGGCTACTGACTGAATCTTTCGGAAGTCAAACAAACGCCTTGTCGTCTGGCAGCGCAATGGTCATAGTTCTTCACGTTCTCCGTCCGATCGGGAAGAATGCTAGTTTTCGAGCGAGAACAATCCATTGTACTACTCCAGCTGGCGACAGCGACGAATGGAGACGTTACTGGAGCTGTTCGGGAAAATCAATGATCATCGGGGCGCCAGGTGATACAGGGGTCTGTATGGATATCAATGATTATGTAAATACGTAGTATTGGTTATTTTATACATTAGTAATTGATTTTGTGTGTAAATGTTCAATTCTAGGTTTTCAATAAATAGTAGTAGTAAAGTTGGGTACAGCTTATTTCAATCACCTTCAAATGAATGTGTAATCTCAGTACCCTAAAGGGACCGTTTTAGTTGAAGCAAAAAAGGCGCAACCCAGATATGTTCCAATCCGATGAGTTTGAACTTAGTTTTTCTTTCCGAAATATTGCCCTCCTTTCGAAATATGATGAGAACCTTCGGCGATAGCAGGGTAACCATTTATCCTACATTACATTACTCACAGTAAGTATGTTGTGAGCGTTGTGAATCAAGCCATATCAGTGGCAGTGATGAGTGAAACGTAATAGTGATAATCGTGCAAAAAGACAGAATTATTTGATGTGTGAAGGCATAATGATACTTGTTTACGAATGAATAGTTGTAAGCGGTAGAGAGACTTTACTTTCGTCGCTCCAACAAATCGGTAGCTGTCTGGGCGACAGGTGTAACAGGTGGTACTGAGGACCTATTGGCAACTTTAAATTTCAGAAGTACATATATGTAATTTGGAAACAGTTGTAATGTATAATTTCAAAAAACAATTCGCAAGGTCGAAGTGAACTAACTTGCAGTCATCGCCAATGTTCTTATGTGCAGTGAACTTCTTCGTGGCAGAAATGCTCGATTGTGTCTTTAGTTGTTTACAAAAGTCACAAAATACACTGAAAATAGTATCACATAATAATGTTAGAAGTTTGTACAGCGGGTGTTAACCGATTGCGGCACATCACGTTGTCATAAGCCTCTGGTCTTCTGAGGCGTTCCTGAATAGTAGGGATTTTTACAACTTTCCATAATGCACGCCATAGAAACACACTGGTGAAACACAATCTTGAAGGTCCCACGTATTCGCGTTCAGGGTTTTCGACGAATTCGACAGATTGAGCACACCGATTATTTTTGACCCTGTTAGCATTTCAGTAATGTGGTACATGCTACCCCAGGTAGTTAAGTTTTCCCTGGTGTATAAACTGAAATTCAACGGATCAGCTACCTATTTTACGTGCCATGTAATTCATAGAAGACATAGCAATGACTATGTTTTATTAGTAAGCAATGAGAGTGGTTTCAACGGGAGTACATAATTCCTTTTCCCTGTACCTAAAGCGATCAAATTCGGTGGAAGTACAGGCGACAGGTCTGGATGTATGTGCCAAACCAATCTCTCCCTGAAGAGGGAGAGGCGTGCGCGAAAATTGCCGAATGGACCTAGATTGCAGAGATTTGATAGGTGTACAGGTGTGCACGAAAATTGCTTTAGAGTTAAATTTTGAAGGGATACAGTCGGCGTGATGCGATTACTAATGGCAGGAGCCAGATGTAGACGTTCGCTTTGTGGCATGCGACGAATCTTTTTTAGTTTTCCCGCGATTCAAACTGCAATTATCGTGCTCACCCCACCTCCTCGCCAATCGATAACACGCAATATTTTCGTTGTCTACCTTTCCTTTTTGATTAGTTTTTTTCTTCTGTTTTTTTTGTTTTTAGGCTTGACTGTTTGGAATGACTCCTATCATATCGACACCCAAGACCGCATTGAAATTGAAGGAAGCGGCCAGCAAATTTAAATAGTTCTAGCACTCCCTTATCCACGAATTGCGTGCTCCTATCTTCCATCGCATTTCAGCGATGCGGCAGGTGCTGCGGTGGGTGCTGCGGCGGGTGCGGCGAGCGCGACGCAGTCTTCGTGGGGAAGTGACTGGACCTGTAGATTCCGCTACTGGGGCTCAGCATGCGCGAAAATTGTTTTCAAGCTTAGAAGGGGAAGTGGCGGCAGAACTGGACTATGTGGAGAGCGTAAAGTCCAAAGCCTTAAATCCTGTTTGGGAGCTTTTCAAATGATGCACCGTCAATCTACAGCTTTACTCCCTTCAGGGTATTCGTGGGGTAGGATTCACGCTGTGGGGATACTGGTCGATATACCGATTTGCTAACCTGTCTGTTGGGTAAATGACCAATCAGTGGCCACTTTGTTCCCTTGAGCTGTGCAATGTTTAAACTTCGAGAACGTTGAAAAGCGTAGCGGGGATGTAGTTGTAAACGCAGCGATCGGTAATAGCAACCGATATTGACCAGTCTCGATATGTACCCTTCGTTATGGAGTTACTATTCACTACTTTTTTTTGAGAAGAAAAGGAAAGAAGTGATGATACGCCTCTGTGTGAAATGGTGTGTGTCGGTGTATCTTTGACTGGAAACTCATAACACCTCTTCCCATTGATCTTGAGCGTTCAAATTCGGTAGTGCAGGAGGCAGAATGAAAGCACTGATGCTAAAGTAGACTATCTCTAGAGGGGGAGAGTCGTGCGCGAAAATTGTTAAGTTGGACCTAGATCGTACAGATTCGGTAGATGTACAGGCGGCAGTACGAGAATGCTGATGATAGGTGACACTACTGAACATTTAAGAAGAGGGAATGAACAAAGTTATTTAAACACATGAGTTGAGCAGGATTCCGTTCACGAAGTGCGCGCTTGTGTTTGGCCGGGCATCTAAAATTCCTGTTTCCCTGCACCGAAGCGTCCAAATTTTGTGGGGTATGGGCAACAGGCCAACTTCACATGGAAAAGAGGAGAGGCCGGCGTTAGCCGGGCGATCCGACAGTGGAATATTTCAAAGTTAGGTTTTGTATAGAATCCTGAAGCTCTTGCTGTTAACCCATTGACGACAGCGCGCGTTTTGGATTTTTCGGCCGCGTGGGACATAAGCGTTTTGGCGGGCGCAGCCAGCCTGACGCGCATGCGCGTCAAGATGTCCCACGAGGTGCACTTTTTGGAAGCCAAAACTGAGAGGCAACATCAAAAGTGTATTATGTTGGTGAATGAAAAGAGTAGTCGACAGGGGGGTGCTCTGCTTGTCTGCTCCCTCTTAGCGATATAGAAACAGCTTTGATGCACATGTAAAGCAAAGACAGGAAATTGCCACATAGAGGCTTAGAAGGGTGTAGGAAAGGGAGAACTGGGGGTAGCAAGAAATTTTGCTTGCTATGAGTGAAACCTGGAATATGTGAATTTCCATTGCCTCGCTAACACAAGTGCAGACAAGTCGTGCGCCACATAGTCGCCTGGCCAATTGCAAATTCTCATAACATCAACGACAAGGAACATCTCGAAAGCAACACCTATAAGGTGGCTGGAGTTGTAAACGCTTGAAAGCTGTACAAAGATGTGGTGAAAAATATCAGAATCAATTTCTTCAAACTAGAAGTGGTCCAATCTCTGCTAAATTTTGATTATGGCCGCACTTTGAGTATTCATTGTCACTCCTTGCGACAAGTGTTGGAAGAGATACCTAGATGTCCAAAAGGAATCAACAGAATGAGGAGTGTAGAGTGTTACGCAGCAATGTCCAAAGAGCAAGGATTTGCTAGGGCATCGAAAAAACAAAAAGAGTCAACACCCGTTGCAGCAGGTTCAAAAAATTATTTTGGATTGAGTGTTTCGGTAAAAAAACACAAGTCTTGTCGCGCAGAAACGTAATCTTTCTGAGTTGTTGTGCCTTGTTACTAATTACTTAGGATTAATTCTATGATTTATTTATGTGCCTACCCTGAAAAAGAAGCCAATTCAGTTTTAGGTGAGACTTTTACAAGGTTTGGAAAATCTTTGCTGGAACAGACCATATTTGTTCAAATCATGGACCACGTTGTTTGTAGAAGTCTTAATGTTTTGTCTATTGAATAAACACAGAAAAATTGTAAAAAGTTGCCATCTCGCTAAAAAGGAGTGGGGACAAAACCTTGACGCGCATGCGCGTCACTCGGTCCCTCGCGGTCTTCAAGGCTTGACGCGCATGCGCGTCAAGGTGTCGTCAATGGGTTAACATGGTTTTTGCCTATACTTTAGCTGGGCAAATGATTGCCAGTCTCCTCTTCGCTTTCATAATAAAGTTATTTCACTGAGCTTTTTCTTATATATACCCAGTCGCGTTGGATATTTTTCATCCAAACTTCCAAGTGATATTCTCCAAGTGGCGGCTGTGACTGATGCGAATGAACAGTAGAAACGTAAATAAATTTCCGCTGCAACTTCAACAGAGCGTAGGCATGAGAATAGCTAGAAGGCGACAAGAGGAGCTACGGCTAATTTTGATTCAAATCTAGATTTCATTCCAAGAATCCAGATTCGCTGTTAAATTGGAACGGCAGCAGGTGTAGGCGAAAAAATATTTTGTTAGATTTGCTTGCTTCCGATGCTATGAAGGATAGCTTACATCATGAAAAAATCCTCTGGGAAATGGTGAAAAAGAAGGCAAAGCCCTCCATTGAATGCACTCATAGAAAAAAGTCGATAGTCGTCCATTATAAATGAACTCCTTTTCTGAGGTAGTGCAATGCATCGCTTCAAGTTATCTTCGAGAGTCCATTTATAGGAGGCAACGAGACGCGCGCGATATCGTGCGCAGCTACACTGGTACATAATAATACATAATACGAAACACATAATACATAATACATAACACGTAATACTTAATACACAATATATAATGCATAATTCATAAAACATAATGCATATAACATAATATACAATATATAATGCATAATACTCAAAAATAATGCGTATTACATACATACATACATACATACATACATACATACATACATACA
>UZAF01000055.1:0-20585 GCA_900617895.1 Haemonchus placei | reverse complement strand
TACCGATGAACTATTCCCAATCTATACTTCCGCTTTTCGAATAAAAACAGGTATCTCAAAATTATCGTGAACTGTGCCTTTAAGCGAAGTATCAGAGACCAGTAGCAGCTTGTTTGGTTAGGTACAAAGGTATAAATAACTATCAGATATTGAAGAGGATCTAGAGCCAAGACAAATAAATAACCACGAGCCGTTACGAAAAATCGTATAGGCCGCAAAAAAGGCCTAAAAGGATTAGGCCTCGTAGAACGTAATAATCTAGCGACGGATTCAATATCCAAAGTGGTTCCGATCACAAAACAATTCGCAAATCTTTTTCTATTCCTATCACAAGGCGAACGTCGAGCATAAACCATTGATATCCCAACTTTATCCACCTTGTAAAATCCGTGAACCATTGCATTATATTTCAAGTTCACATTCCTTACTCCAAGCAAAGAGCTGGGCCTAAACGTGACATCCAAATTCTCAATCGTAAAAGCTGCGCTACATGAACGAACAATTTCCTTGATCTGCACTTTTTCTATTCATATTCTTTTCGTTCTCTCCATCGAAATTCTAGATTCCTACCAGAGCAGGGTTCCAATTTCCAGTAGGAAAACCTCCAAATCACAACGAGACATAGAATATCAAGTAATCGTCTTAACGTTTCCATTAATAGAAATCCTAGGAACCGCTTAAGAGTTCACTTTATGCAACTTCTCTGAGTCATAACTTCTGCCTTGGCTCCCTAGCAAGAAATGAATTAAATTAGCACTAGTGAAAACGGCGTTCTGAGTTCACATTTTCAGAAGATATGAAACTAGGCTCTTTACTTAGATTACTTATTCGAGAAGTAAGAATGCCTACACTAATCTACAAGCTGTCTACAATAGTTGCAAAGGACTCGCCCTGGTAAAGGTGAAGAGCTTCACGCCCTGCATGAGAAACTCAATAGTAGAGAACGGAGTAGTTCGAGTCACGACTAGCCAAAGCACTACACCGGGCTACTCAAGACATCAAAATGGTGAAGGCTGTAAGGAGCAGCGACAACCTTGAGGAAGGTGGAAGGGCAGATGGAAATGAAGAATGAAACCGTAGGAACAGCCCAACGATAGAAGCGACGGCTGACTCCACCGCACCCTCGCTGAAGGGAGTTTTCGCCGTGCGATGGCGAAAGTGAAGGTTGGGAAAGCAACTGGCTCGGAGCAGGTACCAATCGAGGCATGAATCAGGTTGCTCACTCTTATCCTAAACACGGCAACTGCTGTAGGAAGTATCTCAGATGCGAGGAGGAGCAATACATTCATTTCCATCTTCGAGCAGAAACTGTATTCGATGGAGTGTTGCAGCTATAGTGGCATCAGTTGACTGTGCACACGATTGCACTTCTATGACTCGATATCGATTCATCGATTCAAAATCGAAGGAACGAAGTTCTGATCTCACAGGGAGCAGTTCGGCTACATGCCAGAAAGGTCTACAACGAAGATTCTGCCGTATGCGACGGTCGTCTCGACCATAGACCAGATAATTACTCACTTCATCAAGACTGAAACAAGTTGAACGAAGTCAGCTGGATAGAATCAGATGATGGCTATGGAAGGCAAAAGAGACTACCAGGTATTTTCAGTACGATTGTTGAACAAACTGGGAAGGAACTGCAGTAAACTAGATTATTAGTTCTAAACTGAATGATTTAATGCCACATGGAGTAAAATTGACAAGCGCAGCTCAGGATGGAGGTAAGCGAGAGTAAAAGACAAGGAAGGCTGTGACAGCTGCAAAAGTAGCTCATTAAGTTGATATCAGCGAGAAGCTTGGAATGAACAACGGTGGAGATATATTTCTCGTTGCCAAAGCTCGGTGGGCACTGTCAGTTCGAGGACCGTAAAATTTCCCGGCATCATTTATAAGAATGACAACCTTGTGATGGATCAAAGGAAAGCAATAAAGCGAAGGCAGAATTACGTTGAGGATTTTCCATCACAGGAACTTGGTCGTTCACCACTACCTTGTCCCTTGACAGATATATGGTCCCGTACAGAAAATAACCGTGAGGAAACGGTTGCCAAGAAAATATACGTCTGGCCACTGGCCCTGATCACTTGGCAATCAACTTGTGGCAGTCATGAAGCTGGAATGCGTGGTGGTTGAATAATAGTTGACAAAGCTCTTCAATCAGGTCGTTGCGGAAAAGTTTGTGTTGAGATTCGGCATCAGAGCACAACCCGCTCTGAGTTGAAATGAGAAGGGTCAACCGAGAGCTACAGCCAAAATCGCTTGCATGAAGATCTCTGAATGAAATGTACATACAGTATCAGAAAACTCGGACTCTGAAACCATCCAGCATGGATATGTAACCGGGTTGCCATATTTGATACATAGTACCTTCCGATCGCGTGCTCGAGTAAGGATCATGGTATTTCATGACACCGTTTATGGTTTAATTTGGTTCTATACCTGAATCTATTAACTCCTTACACTAATAAGTCAAGGGCCAGCACCAACAGATACCAACTTCAACCTTCGTCGAGGTAAAAAGTGGCTTCCCGCTTTCCCCATTACTACTTGTTGTTGTCATCAATACCATTTCACGAGTTCTTCAGCAGCCAGACTCGGCGATATTGCTTTATGCAGAGGTAATGCTTGGGTACAAAGGCTAAAATCTATTCGAGCACTAGGTGCAAGCTTGGTCGGACTCTGGCGAAGTTCGGACTCTGTTGAACGTTTCAAAGAAAGTACGAGACCTCTGAGCAAAATGGGTGTGGCACTACTAAAATTGATGGCTTCGAGTTTCTTTATAGATATCTTCTATAATCCAGGCCTCGGAAGCTAATATTGTATGAGCACGACCTCGCCTGAATAGCTGTTGAACGCTGACGTTCTCGGCAGCAAAAAATATCAAAAGGACTCAAATCGAAGATCCACAGGACCGCCGTACGATCAGTCGTGACTTAGGGTGTGGAGTGCTCGCCTATCATCAGAAAAATGAAGCTTACCTTGAGGTGATGGAAAAAAAGCGCTACGATGGACGCCTAGGAGCACATGTTCGGACTATATTCATAAATTGCAATGAATGAGGAAGTGCTTCAAGGATAACTCCTATTGCTAATAAAATGCGTAATCTCTTTTTCGTTCGGTCAGAATCGGTCAAAAATAGGGTATGTAAGATCGGGTCCAAACTTTACGCACTCTAAAAACGGCTTGAATTTGGGGCACGTCACGATTAGGACTGATCTTAGAGACATTATTTTCTCAAGCGCTTTCTTGATACTTTGCATGAGGGCTTAGAATTAGTATGCCTTCATTCCGACCAACATTTAAAGTGGTGTGCGTCAACGTACCGAAAAGGCAAATCCGGTTTTCAAGTGGGGCAGACGTTGAAGAAAATGATGAAAAAGAATTCATTAACGATTTAAAGAGTCAGATATTGGCAAATGGCGAGATGACTCTAAAGCGGTCATGAAGCACTTAGAATGAATAACTCGAAAGGGTTGACTGCTTTGGGGCTCACTCAACTTCCTGTGGAACCTTGAAATTCTGTGGGGATGAGGACGTATGTGTTGGTAGCCACAAACTGCTTTTGGTGCTGTCAGGCTATGAAGAAGACGATCTTCTCGAAATGTCAGCCTCACAGAGTTTGAGTACCAATTCGGTGAAGAGTTTAGGCAAATTTCATGTCAGATCATTCCTGCGAGGTTCAAGAAACCCGAACGTGGAAATCAACGGTTAACCCTCCTTCAATCATTTCTGAGAGTTCTTGAAAATAAACCATTGGGGTGCTCCAGTGTTGCTATTTTACATCTACTTTACTGGATAGGACAACCAGTGGTAGACAACTTCGTTGAGTTAACGGTACATCGCACTACAATATACTTCAACTAATAAAGCCCGTTCAAATTGATAGGAACTGTGATTCAAGTCAGTTACCAAAGACAATGTATTTAGTTTCCAGCCGAGTATAAGAGAAAATGATGAAAGACTGAAAAATGACTCCTTGCATAGGAATAGCTCTTAAGGCACTAGCTTTGGGTTTGCTGAAGCGATGTTCACAAAAGGAGCAGAGAGGGTATTAAATATGACCGTTTCCAAGCCTTGGTGCTTAAAAATGATTCAGGAAGGATTTTCTTTTCAATGCTGATCACATTCCATCCGTTCATTGTTACATTTCCAATTACATCTGCCACAACGCTGCTTCTTCTACTGTCAAGTAATGCTATTGGATATTGGGTGAAGCTCTTTGTGCCATAAGAACGCTGTAAAATTAAGTAAGAAAACTTAAAAGTATCAAAAGCATTAGTTACCAACTCATTGTTATAATTCATTTATGAATATTTGTAAACAAGAATCGCGAGTAATAGCAGTGTTGGAGGTAAAAACAGCAAAATTTAAAAACGTAACGTCTTGGAACTTGCAAAAGCAGTTCCTCTTAGTTAACCAACTACGACGTACCTATTCGGGCAGCTGGTGGTGGCGCAAAGTTTGTCGTTTGCGCAACACAATTTAAGGGACAATTACATGCGGCAAATTGAAATCTCAACGAGATTCGAGGGAGACATTGGTGTCTTTGGGAGAGACCTCATTACTGGCCGATTTATCTAGGGTGCAGTAGACTGGGAGAAGATAGAGGCAAAACAGCTTTGTCGTTCCCCAAAGTCCATTTCGGAGAATTGCACTTCTTAACTCATTCAGGAAAAGCACCGTAATCTTGCCAAGGATGAAGCAAAAACGAACTGTAGTTTATGCGATGCACTGGTCGTGACTATTTTATCCATGAAATGCTTCTCTAGTGTGAAAGGAACCATACGAGATCTCAGGGAGACGTGCACTAGGATCGGTTATGTGTAATGACCCGCCGCACGCGGCTGTCGCGCACTATTTGTTTCGCCGTTATTACAGCTCTAGCGTTCTTCATCGAACTCAATCAAGGTGCGATCATTATTTTATTCATTTCGGTTTCCAATATTAGTTCTTTTGTTCCCGTATTTCTTACCCGCCACTGCTTTCCGCTATATTCCTTCGCACGCGGCGTCTATCTCGCCGCGACGCGACAATTTCGATCCAACTGCATCACGCTCCCAGACTTCACCATCATATTGCATCACTGTTTCTGTGCCTCAAACAAGAATACGTGATATAGGAGATAGTGGCATAATATGTCCCTCTCAGATCATGGTCACCATGTGACAGGCACAGCTGACTACAAATTTTATTTACATTGAGAACAAAATGAACGAAATATAAAGTGGTATTCAATACCCGAACACTTAAACAACGCTTAATTTTACTTCAAAAGAAAAAAATTACTCGCAGGACAACCACGTCAGATTTCTATCACAAATACTTCATAAAGGTGCAGAACTCTAACCACAACAAAAGGATATGCAACAGATAACTAAAAGGTTTACTAATATTGCCAAGCTGCCGAAAAGAAAGTCAAAACCTTGGAGTATTTATAGTTAAAAAAAGGGAGATTGTAAAGATTGACTAGGTCATGTCGTGAAGGAAGCATCTTTTCATAGTTTTTGATTGCAGACAAAATTAAAACTTCGAAGCACATGCAACAAAAATAACAAGACTTGAAAAGAACATTTTAGCATAACAAAATAACTTATAAGCATTCCCAACCTCTGAAAAAAAAACAGGAAAAAATAAGAACTAAGAGCGAATTTCATGCGAAATGGGCTCTGTCGGAGGTCCTTGACGAAGTATTTTCCCATTCGCCATCTCTATTACAGTGTCGAAGTCTGATAGCCCATGAAGAACATGGGTGATACATATGACTGTTGCCATCGGTAAATGAACCGAAATCAACGACATCATTCGACGATGTACTGTCGCATCCAGGTGTGATGTGGCTTCATCAATCAGCACCACCTGAAGGTGGAGTGAATAAGTGAAAAAAACAGGAAGAACAGCTACACCGTTCGAATCAAAGAAGAATAATATAGAAGGTTCAAGATTTGAAGAGAATAAGAATGTGTTCGAAACGACAATGATGAGAGAATTCAAGTAGCCGAAGAACGATGGGAAAGCAGAACGTTCGAGCATCGTGGTTCCGCGGAGTTAGGCAAGAAGAGATGGAGAAAGGGAGAAGGAAGAAAACCGGCACAGCTTGCCCCCCACAACCATTTGCAAATTTTAAAATCTTTCGATCTTTTCAAACTTCTTCTACAAACTCCAAAGATAACAATCTATGACGGTAGTTGGCAAACCACGAGGAAGAGAGAATGGCCGCTCAAAGAAGTAGGGCCTAACACCTTGTTTTGACGTCTACACAAATTAAATAGTCTATTTTTTGCGATGTACAGCATTCGCTCTGTCTGGGCTTGTGCAGAGCCTAAAAAAGCGAATGCACGAATACAAAGTTCGTAAGCGAGGTTGGTTGGAGAAACAGAACAATTATTACCGATCATGGCTTATTAGGAGTCGGATGGGGCAATAACCCTGACACAAATGCTAATATTGTGGTCTCATCTTCCGAAGAAGACCGCAGATTTCAGAAGATCTTGAGTATATCTCATGTACACTTGATGATGAGTTGAACAAAGAAAAGGAAATAGAAGCACAGAAATATTGAGCAGAAGAAATCCATTGAACTGCAGAAATCAGCAAGTTTAGGATCGTGTTAAATAGAAAATCGAGTGGAAACAGGAAACATCAAACATCGTATGAGAGGATATCAGTAGCAGATATAGACTCACCTTGCACTTTGCTAACAACACACGACAAATTGAAATTATCTGTCGCTCTCCAAATGAGAGATTCTTGCCACCTTCATCAATTTGGCCATCTAGACCTCCAATTCTTGTCATAAGGGTGTCTAAAAAAGACCTTTCAGTATTTTGGAAACTTTTTCTAGAAGCTTTCCGGAAAGGAACTGACCAAGGTGAGCCACTCGAGCGATGTTGGCCACTTGACTTGCGTCTACGTGCTCACAACCCACTATTAGGTTCTCAAAGAGCGACCCACTAAACAAAGATTTTCAGCTCAGCTTACATCACGATATCTAGCAAATACAGGGCAATATTCAGGGCATGTGGCATTTAATTCTAAATCTCAAAACACTCTCTTCGAAGCTTGCCACACCTTTTACGAGCATATGATATAAATTATATTCTAATGAACAACTTTGAATTAATAGAAGGCAAGTGACCAGTCAAAATTGGTGGACAAACCTGAATATGAACGGATGTTGTGGTACCACACCGAAAGCACGCCGCAGAGTATGCAAAGGAATAGAGGAAATTGATACCCCATCGAGCGTTATTGTCCCAGATTCTATCGGTATCATCCGAAGTAAGGCCTGTTCAATAAAGGGACTACACAATATTCGAAACTCGACAGTAGAGGAGAATAAGAAAACAAGCCTTGTAGGAAATGATACTACAACGCAGCAATACAAATTACAGAACACCCGCTCTTACCTGGAATATACTGCTTTTTCCACTTCCCGTTCTACCGACAATTGCAACTTTTTCTCCTGCGTTTATTGTGAAATTAATATTTTCCAACGCTAGAGGCAAGTAGCTGTTGTAGCGCAATGAGACCTCGCTAAACTGAACTCGGCCTGCGAAATCGTAGGGACCCTGAAAAAGTTATTAGAAAGGGATCGTCCAACTAAATTGATCGACGACTGGATAGAAGAGGGCTTTAAATTCCAATGAATAGAAGGTTTTTCGACTGAGTGGATCTCAAGTTTGTTGAGCATAACAAAATAATCCCCCAGCAGTTGAAGAGCGTAATCGAGAAGCTTATCATCTAACACTGATTTGAACAACAAAATTGTTTCCGCTTCCCAAACTCTTCGTAAAAAAATATATTGAGATCACCATTTCCCAATCAATTTCGATTGCTATTCAAATTGGGTTGCTGACGGAAGTTACACGAAAAGTAAGCAGTTTTCGTAACCGCCCGCATATAAAGGTAACCAGATTCGTGTAAATCGAGGTTTGAAGCTGAAGATTCAAAACCTACCTCCATATCACCCTTGTCATCTTCCATTTGTACATTTGTGAGATAATCATCTATCCTTTCAACAGACACCATTTCTTTCTCAGTTTCGATGAACGAACTCAGTAAGCCATTCAGGAGACCAGTCAATGATAGCGCGTATGTTATTGCCAGCGCCACAAGTCCTGAAGGGGAATTCTTGTAGAGCACATAATATCACGTAATTTGTTGTGGCATTTGAATTTAACATATACAAGTCCATACCTGAATCGACCCCTGTGATTTGATGTTGTATTACTGCCGACGCAGCGATAGCTGCAACGATGCTGACGGCTATAATTGACAAACGAATAGACAACCATTGGCCAGCTGCGATTGATGAGAACTGCGCTCGCATGTTCACTGTTAGACGTTCGCGCAACTTTCTTGCGAACCTTAATGGAAATTGTCGTTAAGATGAGCCCACAGAAACGAACGAAAAGAAGGGGAGTATTCCTCCATCATACTTGAACCGAGTCAAAAATTTTAGAAAAGAGGACATATTATACTTGAGTGGAGGGGTGGTCACTACTGACTCAGACTTACGAAGTTCTAAATACCATTATTCTGCTTTTGATAAGGATTATCTGTTTTTTTTACCTTGTTGAATTTTTCGATCTGACTATAGGACCTCAACTGCCAGTCGCGCTTAGATGATAAGAGCCAACTAAAATTTACAGCAAAAAGTCAAACAGCTGACAGTGCGGTGAAAGCGAGCGACGATCATGATTACTGGCAGAAGAAGAAAACTTTCATCGTTGTCGGCATCTACTGCGATGACGGCTACCCCAGCTACTCTAGTTAGTACCTTTATTGTTTGAGTGGCGCCCTTTTTAACAACGGCTGGCGCATGGCCTGTATTACGAAAAACCAGACATTCCAAGAAGTTCGGATGGCAGCGGAACGGATATGCTACCGGTCGACTCCATCCTCGGTATTGGCGAATTGTCTGTCTTCAGACTTAAAGGTACAGTTCACGATAATTTTGAGATACCCTTTTTAGGTGGAAGAGTGGAAGTATCGATGTAGAGGAGTAAATCGGTGGCGAAAAGGACGAGAAAATCCGCCCATTTCAAGGATTCTTAAAAGTAGTGGAAGTGGAGGTTGTAAGAGATCGCCATGACTGTAATGGCATGTAAGGGGTGTTTGGACGAGATTTAACTTGCTCCCATTGCTCAAAGAGATAACCACATTAAGCCGAAATTGTCCGAACTGCCTTTCACTGTTGCCATGGGTTATGTCAGATTGTTTAAACTTCCTACATGGGAGTCTCTTGGGATAGCGCAGCCTCTTTAAAGCTGTTGAAACACAACACAAACAACAACACAGCTGTTGTGCCCTATACATGATTTTTTTTCGACCTTATAACGGCAGGTATGGTGTAAGGGGGAGCCTCGAATTCATGCTATATGGGAATTCAGAAACCTTTTTATCGTGAAGTGTGCCTTCAAGAAACAAAACTCAAGATATTAAGGTAACCCAGGAAGCGACCCTATTCACTCGATTACTCGAATTTGAGTAGATAAAAACTTACCTTTCAACAAAACGTTGAGCACGAATAGTTGCCAGTCCATTTACAGTATCTCCCAGATGTGAGTAGAAAGGTGAGAGACTCAGGGAGGTGAGTCGTTTCAGCTCAACTGTTGTTAAGCTGAATATACCAAAATACGGAGAAATCGAAATACGATCAATCTATATATAGCTATTTGCTAAGCCTACCAGCTAGTTTCTTGCGCGCTGTGATGGCATAAAAACTAGGTGTAAAGGTTTGGATAATATCTACACTGACCGGTTATATTCACCAAGTCGCGCACGCAAGCGTCATCAGAAAATAATTTTGTAAGCAAATGTTGCACGTGATCGTAAAAATACTTACCGGTAATATTTTTGAATGAAGTAGTATACAACCAATAACATTACAATTACTGGTAGCAAGAGTGGCAGACCCATTATTGTTATTACCAGTGTACCAATGAGATTGAATAAGGACGCAAGTAGTATATTGAGCTATAAAATACGTTTTATTTTATGAAATGGGTAAGTTTTCAAAAATTCCATGAGAAAATAACACTGTTTTTCCATCTTCAATGTGCAACCTGAATTCGGTAGCAGTACAGGCGGCAGGATAGGAGTACTGATGGTACGTGGGAGGATTGGACCTCGCCATCGCAGGGAGCGGGGCTTGCGCGAAAATTGTCAATTTTGCCATAGAGTGTTCAAAGTAAGTTGGGGTACAAGCGGCAGGATCGAGAGAGAGAGGTACGTGTAAACTGACTGAGCTAATCCCCACCTGAGAGGGAAAGAAAGGCGGATGGAGGGAGAGAGCGGAACGTAAGCAATTGAGCGCAATTTGAGTAAAAATACGAAGTCAAATTGCGCAAGTGGGGTGAATTAAAATGGCAGGCAAGTCACATGGCTGTTAAGAAAAGCAATGAAGGAAATAAATTGTTTGAACAAGAGGCCAAATATATTCAAGGATCGTCACTACTGAATGCTTTTTGTCAACGCATGAGTTGTAGGATGAACACAGCCAGCACGGCTTGAGAAAATAGTCGTCGTTTCATACTGATGCCAAAATCATTAGAATCCCGTAGAAAAGTGTGGATATTGGAGTGTTACTCTGCTTTTCCATCTTCAATGTACAACCTGAATCGTTTGGCTGGATTTATTAATAATTTATTGGCGAGGTCCAATCCTCCCACGTACCATCAGTACTCCTATCCTGCCGCCTGTACTGCTACCGAATTCGAAAGCTCCAGGTACAGAAGAACAAAAGTTATGAATTTCCGGTCACGCACACACACAAACACACATACACACTTAGCGCCTTATATACAGTACACTACTCAATATACTGACTACATATTTGATTTCGGCGCCCGGTGTGGTCTCGTGGCTGATTGTGAATAGAACCATCGATATCATACACGCCACTCGCCTACTCCTAGAAAAGCATCGCGAGAAACGAAGATCGGTACATCTTGCCTTCCTCGACTCGGGGAAGGCTTTCGACCGCGTGCCGCGTGACGTTATATGGTATGCCTTACGACGGCATGGCGTTCCTGAAGAGCTCATCGAGTGAGTACGCATCCTCTAGACTAGTCCGAAAAGCCTAGGGCAAGGCAGCGAGCATATCGGAGAATTTTTCCTTCTCCGTTGGAGTACACCAAGGCTCTGCATTATCCCCACTATTGTTTGTTGTCGTCATGGATACCATTACAAGAGACCTCCAGAAACCTACTCCATGGACTCTTCTTTATGCCGATGACGTGATGCTCGTCAGCGAAGACAAAAGCGAGTTTGAGCAACAGGTGCAAGCCTGGACCAACCGTCTGGCTATGTTTGGACTTAGGCTGAACGTCAAAAAGTCTACTTGACCACCGATCCGAGCGAGCCAGGTCTATCAAGAGCAATGGTACAGAGCTCACACGGACAACAACATTCAAGTATCTTGGGCCGGCAATTGCGTCTGACGGCATCGGGTGAATGCAGCGTGGTTTAAGTGGCGCTCGATGACTGGCGTACTTTGCGATAAGAACATGCCGGAGTGTCTCAAATCTAAGATCTAATCTACAGAGCCGTCGTCCGACCAGTAGCAATTAACGGCGCTGAATGCTGGCCTGCAACTAAAGAAGTTGAAGCCCAGAAGTAATGACGCCATCAGGGGGCGATTCGGTGTAGCGCCCATTGTCGATAAAATGCGCGAAGCTCGTATTCGATGGTATGGTCATGTTCTTCGCGCAAAGAACGACAGTGTCCGTAAGATCGGTCTCAACCTTGACGTGTCCGGAAAGCGGCCTACAGGGCGCCCAAAGCAGCGGTGACTCGATACGTTGCATGAAGACCTTAGAGCGATTAGCATCCACCCCTATCAAGCGTTCAATCGGGAGAAGTGGCGTAAACATATCAGAAAAGCGGACCCCGCCTACAAGCGGGTTAAACTCTAAAGAATAAGAAGAAGCTATTTGATTTCAGGGCCTTAAGTCATATATGTAGTTGAGATACCGCCTCACTACGATTGACTAGACCGATGTGTTCACGGCACTACGTAAAAAACTGACTCCCGAAAAAAACTCGCCAGTGTAAGTAATCTTCTGTGGATAGATACAACTGGAAATAAAATTTTACAAAATCTCACTTGAAACGGCAAATTGTCGTCGCATGTGTATATGTCGGAACAAATGCGGTTGATAACACGTCCCGAAGGTGTACGATCCCACCATGACGATGACGCCTTAATAATTACAATGAATAAATCGCAGTTTTGATTTTGAGAAAAAAGATGGTAGCCGGACATAGCGTTCTAAGTGTTGCGTATGCCATTCTACGAGTGTTCGGGCGCTGTGGCCAGTATGTCTTTTCATCAGCTGAACGACTCTGAAGCGAAATTACTAATTCGGTTCGAAGCTTTTAATCGCACAACGAGTATGTACGTCAAAGCTTACCATGGGCACCAAGTGCCGCTAGCTCAAGTTCTATGATTCACAGCTGCGTAATAGAGAAAACCATTCCTCGTTGTTTCACTCGTTTTTCATCAACACAGTAACATGACAAATATCTTTCGCGCTCTTGGTATTGTTGTGATGTGAGGTATTGATGTCATGGTGATATAAAGCTACATTGTGAGATCAACTACTTCGAGAATCCAAAGAGGATAGGAATCCTTATTTCGCGATAAATGAGTGGGTCGATCAAAATGCATTCAAACGCTGAAGCTCTAAAAACACTATTCTTTTAGATGCTTGTGGAGATAAGTATGGCAACTATGTAAAACGCTTGAAATCGTTCACTGTTCTCAACCACTTCTCAATAGCCGAACACTTGTACAAAGAATCAAAAACCTAATCCATCTGTAACATTCTATTTGCAGGATTGGCTGGTAGACATATTCGTCTACGTGATGGGTAAGGTCAGATTGGGTAATCATTTCCGAGCCGTTCAACATATTTGAAAGACAGATTGTGATCGTAGTATGAAGTTGCATCAAATTACATCTATGTGGTTCCAAAAAAGCTCTCCAAGATCTTATTTGGAAACGAAACGAAATCAATCAACCATACCTTGAGTAACCTGTGAAGCAGGTTATCATGAAGATGCTTTGCAGCTCTGATACCTCCGTACGCGAACAAAAAGGCCCGTATCAGAGTGAATATAGTGTTTGCTGTTGCTATTGCTCCGTAAATGATAAGAAAATGAATAGAACGATCCATCTGACTATCGGTAAGCAAACTGAAACAAGCTGAACATTTGCACAAAAAAGGATTACAACCAAATATGCTCTTACTGGGAGAAGTTGCCTTGATCCTTGGTCCACCGGCTCAGCCACCAATCTGCCGCATTCTTCGAAAACTGCATCAGACACAGAGCTATCACTATCAATACAGTCAGCGCGCATCCAGTAGCTACCATGTAGGTATGAGCAACTGATGCTTTTACCGTGCCGACCTAAACATTGAAAGTAGCAGTGAGTAATTTGTTCATCTATTTCTTGATGCGCCATGAACTCGACTGTCATTGCAGGAATGTAAACATCAGGAAGTGTTCCTATTGTGCACAATCGAATACCAAGACCAATCAGGTATGATGCAAAACTCTTGGTCTTGGGCAACCTCGCAAAACTGTCAAACCTTTTGTCAATGAAAAAATCGTTCTCAAAAGCGATACTATTGATCTATTCAGGCAATTCGTAAAATTGCCAAGAAATATTGACTGACTGCTCAAGAACATTCATGAGTTCATGAAAAACAGCAACTTTGCTAAATTGGCCACTTTGTTGCCATTTTTCTGCATCTTTCAATTCCACTAATTTAACAACTCAAATCGCAAGGCTAACTAGTCGACATTCATTTCAAGTATTCGAATAGGCTTTGTTACAAAAAGTTCATTTACAATGAAGTCTTGACACAAGGGTCTACCTGTCTCTCTTCTTCTTGGAGTACGATACGCTCAAGCTCTGTCGAATCGCTGCCGTTATCGTTCTCGTCCTCTCCAAACACTTCAATCTCACTACCAATGACTTCAGAAGGGGTACCTTCAAATGCGTACATCAGAGCACGAACGTATTATCTCCCAGATTACATATGAAACCAGAAAACCTAACGACCAGAAAACTAGACGCTCCACCAACCTTTCTTCACAACTTTGCCGTCACTTCCTAGCACAATAACCTCATCAGTTCGAGCCAGAACTCTTTTGTCATGAGTTGCTACAATGACGAGACATCCACGATCTCTGAGTCGCTTCTCGATTGCCTCCACCCAAATGGAGTCCGCGACACATCGATCTAGCGAAGCTAGCGGTTCATCGAGTAAATACATGGAATTATCCTGGAAATCTCATGCATCACGTAACGAAAAGAATCTAAAATCTTCATGATCACTCAAATGTACATCTAACTTATATAGGGTGAGAAGATACCTGATAAAGCGCTCTGGCAAGGGCTACACGAGTTCGCTGCCCACCACTCAGAGTTGCTCCGTTGTCAGAAATTTCGTAAAGATCTCCTCCTGGCATCAGCTAAAATGAATGCAACTCACAAAAAAAGCGTGTGCTAACAAACATCCCTTTCCAAAATAAGTGTGATGATCTCGAGATGCGTACATTGATGTCACGCTGAAGACAAGTGATTTTCAGTATAGTGTCGTACAACTTAGAATCGAAATCCTTGCCTGCAGTTATGTTCTCTCGAACAGAGCCTAAAAATTTCCATCGTAAAATGCAGAGCGCCACGAAACAACAACAAGAAACTCAATGCGATCCTTTAATGCACTTTTATTTCGCTATTGAACTGAGGATCACCTCGATATAGCCATCTCTCCTGACCAACGTATCCAATTCCATTTGAAACACTATCTTGTGTGATTCCAATACATTCAGTTAGCGACTTTGTTTCACCAAGAAGACCTGTAAACAAATAAAAAATAACATCAGCCGAGCTGAGCATTCTTGGATGAAATTAAAGATGGCACCTCAGCAACTGCCTCGCTGGAGGTTCGGAAAGTGTTTTAGAGCGTAGCAGAGAAGTAAATTTCAGAAATGAAAATGTACAGTTGGTATTCCAAACTTTCGAAGGAAAACTTTTCTCATATCGATGCTTTAACATTAACGATTGCATTAACATCTTTATTCCCTGTCACTTTTGAAGATTAAACATTAATTGAATTGGCTCACCCAGCAGCAACGTTGATTTGCCACTCCCAACATCTCCTGATATACCAATGATCTTTCCCTGGAATGAGACTCAAACATTGCATCGATTAAAAAATAACAAAGGACAATGGAATTCTTGCTGAAAATTTAGAAACAATTCGTCTCAGGGAGATACAAATTTAGAATATCGAATCGTCACCAAAACCAAGGGGAAATATGCAATCCTTATAATCTCGATCTCATACTCGCTTCCAAATCCAGATAAGCCTGTCAAGAGTTTGAATAAAGCGGTTGAGCTCATCATCACCTCTGTCATCTTAGGCACCACCATTATGCTGCGAACTTGCAAAGTCAGTAATGCGACTGGCTCATAGCCGCGAGGTAGTGCGATCAATTCCCTGCTGAACTCTTTCTCGTCTTTTGGAAGGCCTACTCAAAAAGGCTCTTAACCATGTTATTACACTGTCGCTTGGCTGAATTTTGCTGGACTAGAGAGTTCTGCGCCAATTTCGTTTGTCGTAGCTGGTCACTCCACCTGCATCAGCAGAAAAACCCTGTTTAGGATCTGTTTGTTCCAACTCGCGCAGCGAGATAGAGGCAAGTGTTGATCTTCTTAACGATAGTAAATGAGTGCAAGCTAGCGCATCTACCGCTACACCGCTTGTTCTAGGATTGCTACTTTTCGAGGGTTTCAATGAATTTGTAATGAAAATGTGCAATATGCAAGTGATCAAGTGACCTGGTGCGACTTGCTTGTAAGAAGGAGAACAAAGAGATAAAAAAGTAGCAAGACGCACCCTTCTCCCATGAAATGACACATCGGTGATTGCTTGCTTGGAACCTCGCCAGAAGAAATTACCTTCTCTAACGTAGAGCAACGTATCTTTATCTGGAAAGAGTAATACGGGGATTGAGAAAATCATCTAAATTCAGCCTTCAAAAGGGATACTTTGCTTACCTCCGGAAAGTGTGTACACATCGTGCACATCAATGTTGTTCAAAGCAAACAATCGCTGTAATCTCCTCAATGAAACCAAAGCTTCGACAAGTCCGTTTAGCACCCATGGGAAAGCATTTAAGGGCATTATTAGGATGTTGACAAGAGCCAAGGAGGTGAACACCTTAAAGCAGTCAATAGAAAGACAGTTTTAGTTCAGGATAAGGGATTAGTCAATCAACAAAGTAAACGTCTAACGAAACTGCGAGCGAAGGCAAACCTTGGCTGCAGTGAGCTTCCAGTGAAACACCAAGACGTAAGTAGTCAAAATAGAGATTGTGATTAGCAACGGTGCCGAAGCCCACATATATACACATACGGCATCGAGATATTTGCGGATCTACAGAGGCATATGACCATAATCATTAGTGAGCTAATCACAAGTGAGACTGTAATTAAATACTGACTTTCAAATAGTAAAGCTCCTTTTCACG
This sequence comes from Haemonchus placei, assembly GCA_900617895.1. Classification (NCBI taxonomy): domain Eukaryota; kingdom Metazoa; phylum Nematoda; class Chromadorea; order Rhabditida; family Trichostrongylidae; genus Haemonchus; species Haemonchus placei. The sequence goes on along the minus strand of UZAF01000055.1, from coordinate 4,031 downwards.
AAGTTTGCGGATTTTCTCCTCAAAAAATGTCTCCCATGCCGATGACTTTACAGCTCGTATACCTTCCATCGTTTCACGAACTACCTGCAACCTGTGTATTCTCTATATTACAGAACTACTACAACTCCAATCACGTCTAATTTTGCACTTTGAGAATCCCTCTATTTTCCACTGTGCCTGTTGGTTTTGTCGATGAGTGGACGTCGGTAAGATGTCTGACTGGAAATTCGTGCCGGACATTCCCGCGGACACAAAGCGCTAATTTGGTGGAGACATAGGCGGCGGGATGGTAACATTGGGTAGATGGTGAGACTGAACTCCAGAGGTGGGCAAAATGAATATAACCCAGGTAAGAATACAACTTGAATTGAACTAGAAAGGTAATCGGTACCCCAAGAAAGTTGAAAAGATACAGTATGCGGCAAATGCGGCAAATTTAACAATTAACTATGGTCAACCAATTCTGGTCAGGGCCGATCTGTAATACTCTCTCGGGGACTGGTAACTAACCCTTTTTTGAGCCGAAAAGTGAAGGAGGATTGACAGCACTCAGCAAGGCATTCCAACTTCGACGCAAAAAGGAGGAGATGATGGCATGAGCCAGCGATCCGACTGCTGGCACTTACTCCAGTCTCTAGTCCAAAACTGATTTTGGCAACAAACCTTAATCCTCAAGTCTTTACAGTGCATCAGTTTCACAGACATCCGTCCAATACTGTTCGTCACCCATTTATTGAGAGGAATCAAAATAATTGCAGCCACCACTCCAGCGATGAATGCCATACCAACCTGGCATGTTTAAAACATACAACTTATCTGTTCTAACAAAAAGCACAGATTCAGCGAAACTATAAAGAGAAGAGAAAACATACTTCTCGATACAGTAAGTAGAGAGCAATGGCGAGTTGCACTGGTAAACTCCAAAACGCATGAAAAGAATTACAAAAGTTAACTAAACGATCAACGTCTGTTGAAACAAAGTTAAGTATAGATCCTGAAAACGAATTGTGTTTAAGGCCTGCCAAGAAGGTTCAACCGTATCACGTTCTCAAAAAATATCAGTGGCTCCTCACCTGAAGAAAACTTGCTAATCTCGCTCAAGGGTACCATTAGCAGTTTATCATAAATCGCAGTGACAGTTGCAGCTCGAACTCTGAACAAAAAAATGAGCATAGACAAATTGCACCAGGGAATTCCCTATATGAAACATTCGTAAGACTCAGTGCATGTATTATTCAGAAGCCCATCCTTTCTTTCTATAAGTTGACAGTACCTACGAGCTCCAAGAAATGAGTGGTTCTAGAATCAGTTGAGTAGGATTTCAGAGAAATGCGAAAGACTTTTCATCTACAAGGAAAGAGCTGAATCCACTGAATGAATAACAGATTAAGCACTGCCGTTGGGACGAATGCGTCCAAAATCGGATATAGACTTGGGATAAAGCGAGTCACGACCACCAATGGTTCACTACCAACATGCCATGGTGGGAGGCAAATTTCAAAACCACTGCGCATTAAAATCCCTTTCATATTTCAACTTGTTGTGACTTGATGTTTTGTTAACTGATGTTATTTCGCGGCTCTAAACGATGCGCAAGTCCCACAAAGTTGGCGAGGTGCCTGGATGGCACAGGCACTGGTTCGAGTACCGCCTGAACCGAAGTTTCGTCCATCATCGCGAACCGTGTGGACGTTACATGTCTCGTTCATTAACTTCATATAAGTCTATTCGGAAGTTATTATGAAGGTGTCGAGTTATGGGTATAGGTCGCCAAAGTAGGCAGAGCCAAAGGGAAGTTCACTGTATTCGGAAACGTTCGACATCCAAAAGAGTGGAGAGGAGCAGGTGGGGAAAGATAGTCGAATGACAAATGCAGCGGAGTGCTTTTTAGAGTGGATTGACTAAAATTAAAAGATCACGACATTGTTTCCAAACGACAGAGCTTGAGAAAAGTGGTGTACAAGAGCCTGTAAAGTGAAAGAGTTCAATTCAACTATGCACCGCAGATGGAGTGTGCACCTAGGTGTACGGTGCAAGAAGTGGGAAACTGCATTGAGAACAACTCACACCCTCTCGAACCCATGGAGACCGGCGAACAGAAATCAGGTACACATAGATATGGTCAAATGCTCTTTTGGAATGAGCGTGTAGAGAAATGGGTAAATAGAAGAATCAAACGCACGGTTAGTTTCTGAAGATCTAGCAAGACTAGCGAGGCTGAAAACTTTGGCCCCGGAAGGGACTCGTGCTAGTAATTGAGCTTTCCGGGCACCATGCGCTTTTCCCTTACAATACCATGACCCCGTTAGCCCTTGCCTTCTTCACAGTTCCTCAATGGAACAATAAGGGATAAAGAGCACAATGCCCTGAAAGTACAACCATGGGTACGAGTCTTGCCTGAAGCCTAAATTTTGCCCATAACTCGCCAAATTTGTGAAACATTCGGATCGCACACTGCGGCGAAAAATAGTTAACAGTTGATCAAGTCAGCTAGTTAAGTGAGATCCTGAAAGTTCGGCCAGTGAGACAAAAGCCGATGAGAAACTGTGAAAGAGCACAGCCAAAATCCCACGAGTTGCCCGCAGTGATAAACAGAAATTGTGGTAGAGATTACCTCGCCGCTGGGAGGTAGTGGATAACGTGATAACTGTACAAGATTGGTCGACGTAAACAAAAACCCTGAACTAGGAAAGCCCCAAGCGGTATTTGTAAAAAAGCGAATCACCCCTTCTAGGCTAAAACATGGAGAAAAAGAACGTAAGTTTGTCCGGACGTTGGTTTCGATTCACATGAATTGAAACTATTAGCTTTGAACGGCTTGAAGAAGGTGGAAGAGGTGTAGGCTCTACAAAGCCAATTTCACTGACTTCCGATCAAAATCACTGATTTGACGTCGTTTACCACTAAACGTGCGGTTGCCCAAGGTTGTAACCCATATGCAGCCTTAAATTCGATCAAAGAACACATTCCTCATGTTTCTCATAGCAAGAACAAAATCACTGCTTTCGGAGAAGAAAGAGAAGCTGTGCTAGCTTGAGCCAAAGTTTCTCGCCTAAATCCTGAAGAACGGTACCAGAAATGGAACATATGAAGGAGGAGTAGGAACTGTCAAACGTAAGCATATAAAAAGGGAACAATGAAGCAACAAAACAGTAAATACATATGGAAAGGTTTAGCTGAACTCACTTCAGGCTGATTTTCTGCATATAAAAATTGAAATTTGTCGAAAACAAAGCAGCTAAAAGCGAACACAAGACCATGAGAGCGGCGTACAGAAAACCAATTGACTGAAAAAGTAATGGATATCCAAAACTGAAGAAGGAATTCGTGTCATTGCATACATTTGGAGTAGGATTTTCCAAGACATCAACCAGAAGATGAAGCAAAATAGGACCAGCGAAGGTGAATGCGTCGGACGCGATTCTGAGTATGGCCAAAGAAAAGAAAGCTACTCCGAAAGTAGATAACAGCGATCTGAAAGTCAAAATGAAAAGATACGGGGCGAAATTCAAATAAGTCATATTCATAAAACCTACGATGAGAGTGAATAATGTTGACCATCAGAGTAAAAAGTTGGTGAATTCTCGATCATTTGGTGCTCAATATACGCTACCTCAAGCGATGGAGGCAGAGCAAATACATCGTCAATCTACAAAAGGGCAAGTTATGCGAAAACCCCTTATTGGAAAAAACGTTGAACAAAAGTGGAACCCACCGAATTCAGTTGCAACTTGCCCCCTTTCTGAATAAGTATGTTCGTCCAACAAAAGAATATGCGCGATAGAAGACCTGCTGACTCGTCGGCAGACGCGTGTAGCTCTATATACCCGAATGACTCAGCCGTAATGAAAGCCCTTAAATGGACAAGGTATGAGAAAAATAGTCGACCTCAAAAGGCTTCAGACACTGAATCGTGCACCATTGGGTAGCGCTCAATGCGATCACGATAAGCTGTGTGGTTGAAACCAGCTAATTCGTGAGTTCTGAGCATAGGTTGTCTGAGTACAAGTTTGATAGAGCCTACTGCATTC
>UZAF01000054.1:0-20674 GCA_900617895.1 Haemonchus placei | reverse complement strand
GATCGGATAGGCACAGACTGTTACGATCCTTTCAGGCTTTGAAGAAGGCGACTTCGCTGAAACGTCAACCCAATGAAACGTATATACAAATCTCGTGAAGAGTTCAACAACAATAAACTCAGTAATACAACAGTTATGCCGAGGTTCATAGAAAGCCGTACGTGTAAGCGACTGATCTAATTGAAAAAAGCTTCATTGCATCACCTTCGAAAGGTACAATAACATATAAATTGATTCAAAGTATGTAAAATCCAGATCGAGATGTACGACGACGGAGTTGTCTACGATTATTCCTCTATAATTCCCTAAATTTCGAATAGCAGGCAATCTCAATGTCAACACCCACAATTTTCAGTCAATTATATCTATTCATATCCTGCTAAGAACGACCTAATGGGTAATGTATTCTTCATTTATTCAATCACGAAAAGCTGCAGATTGGACTAGAATCATTTCGAACGTTCACAACAAGGGAAACCCACAGAAACCATGAAACCTCTTGACTTATCACTATGACCGCCATAATCTCCTTCTTCTTCCTCCTCTTCGTCCATAAAAACCATTTGGCACAGGCCAGGGTCCGACTGCTCCTTATGGCGGAACCCATCCATTTCCAGTTCTTGCTGCTCTCCGGGTAGCGAAAGGAAGATCTTCTCTTCTAACCATATAGCATACCATACAATATGGCACCGCAGTAGGAACAGTCGTAAAGGCAGGTACCCGTGGTGTTACAAGACTTCTTGGCGTAGTTCCTTGAGGTAATGGTATTATTTCAGCATTTCTGACTCCACTTCTCTGAAATATGTCTAGTTTTTTCACCTATATCTTATTCGTTTCCCTCATTCATTGTGCTTGATTACTCTCAATACTAAGTTTAGAGCATGGAAACCTTCACCAACTAGGGTTATGAACCTTCTAACAGTTGTCTACTTTGTTAGAATCATGAAGTTTTGTATCCGGTTCGTTTCGAGTATTCTAGAAAATCAACTAATTCCTAGATTGCGATCCTATTTTAAGCGCTCATGGACATTCCCTGACCCAGGCCAACAACCTTTGAGGATCAACAACTTTTGCCAGAATCCTTTTGAGAAACGGTTGGGCAGATTTATAGAGTGGAAAATCCTCCCTGTTCAGAGATATAATCCGCGAAATTATGTGGAACTGGTCAAGGAATAGAAGTCTGAAGATAATTAATCAGCTAAAATTGGGAAATCTAAGAAAAGGCAATCGAAGAATGTGTTGAAAGGAATTTCTGTTGTCTTTTTTCTCCTTTTCTCCATGAATTATGATTAGACAATCACGATCCTAGCAGTACGGCACAAAATCTTCGCATTTGCTTTTGTGGATGACTATTTTGGAGACTGATGTAGAAGCGAATATAGCAGTGGTAAATAAAGCATAGTGTTGACTCTTCTGTGCAGTTCACAAGGACATTTAAACTTACCACATTGAGAGCTGCAGAAGCTGAAGCTGTGACTAGTAGAAGAACGAGTAGATACATCTGGAAATGCTACATGATGTAAAACATATTTGCTACTCGAACTGTTGCATAAGTTTTTAAATGAATCAATCATGGAATGCCGTTGATTTCTGTTTTTTGCCTAAAGACTTCTATAGTTGATTTTTATCTGAACGATCTCCTAGTCAACACCATGGTACAGTGACGCTGCTAAGCTTCTAATTTCACCAAAGGAAGGTGGAGTTGTTTACCGAAACGACAAATATAGTGAATATAAAATTCCTATGCAAACACCGATGGTGAGGTTAGCTGAATGGAATCTGCAGGAGAGGCCAGACTTTTATGCGACCTTGTTTCTCCCGTTTAGCCACTGTTCAAAGAAAACACATGTCATATCTATTATTTCAACTGCATCTAGATTTACTCAATAACCATAAATACCACTACATGATGGAGATCTTTGAAGGGAGTACAACGACGCTCACGGCTGCGCACACATTCAGCCATTTGTAGTGGCGGTGCAGTGGAAAAAACATTCATGGTGTAACCTTCATTAAACTATGGAATTTTTGGAAATGTTTATGGAACTGTATTAGATTTCTTGATATGTGCATGGTATACGTCCAAGCAACATATTACATCTACAGGTTCCCCTCCTCACAATCAGTACGAAATCGAGAGTTGTTTTGAAACTGAAACAGAGGAATGTGTAGTGGCCACTAGTTAATGGCCGCGTTTACAATGATAACCTCACTATTTTTCGACTCGATTGAGTGTTGATTGTAGAGGTTTGGGTGGTCAACGCGCATGGATTGGGATGGTCAACGATGATTGCGCGGGAAATTGCCTATAAAAAGGGGCTGCCTGAAGAGCACGCCATTCTTACGTTGTTCTCTTAATTAGTTTCTCCCTCTCACGCATTTATTGTTTCTTAATTGATCGGCCTCTCCTATTCAGATTGTTATATTGGTTTGATTGATTGATTGTTAATCGTTTATCAACATAGAGTTTAATTACACAAGTTTGAGGCGTCGACCACCGAGCGAATATATGGTCATCGGGATCGCTGACCATATATTCGCTGAACTCGAGAACAAATAGGAGCAACACATCGATGACAAATAGGAGCGAAGTCTAAAAGACAGTCGAGGACCCAGACTCGAGCACAGTTGTTAAGTACAACTCAGAAAGAGCGAGACGGACCCCGGGAAGAGGAAGTGGGTCCATCAACTTCTTTACCATACAAGCTTTAAAAAGGGAAATCGTTTGAAAACGATGCTCGTAATCGATTATGTGGGGTAGTGGACGAATACGCCAGGCTTTTCGAAAGGCGACTGGAATCGATCGATTCAGAGGATCCTAAGGAGCTGCACAGACGAATTCGGACAATAAAGGCGAATTTGACGGGGGAAGTTGAGAAAGTTGAGGATACCCTGCTAAAGTACAGCAACATGATGGATGAATTGCCCGCTGAAACGCTATCGAGAGAGGAGATCCCGAAACGGGCAGAAGCGAACATCGACACATTGCTCAGGAGATTCTGGATCGAGCGCATGGCGCACTAAAGAAGCTGTTGCAACTGAAGGAAGAACTGGTGGACCAGGCCCAAGCCCAGACATCAGCTTCAGAGATTGCGGAAATGAAACTCACACCGATTTCGCTCCTCAGATTCAGCGGCGACATCTGGGATTGGGAGACATTTTGGAACTCTTTTACCAATGATGTACATTCGAGAAACATGGATGACATCTATAAGTTCAACTATCTCCTCGAAGCCCTTGATGACGAACAGCTACTATACTTAATGTTGATGACTCAACCTTCATTTCTTGCAATGTTCACATTTTCCACGTAAACCAAAGTCTTCAAACGAATTGACCCATGAATAGAGGATTGTTATCTTGGTGAGAAGCAGCAAAAACGGATGATCGGCTTTGAACTTCACTGGCTCTTCCATGATCGCAGACTCTGGTACAATTTTGAAGAATGTAGCAGCCACCGCTGTCGTCCCGTCCTCATCGACCTGAATGGTATCCCTTCCATAGAGAAAAGTGTCCAAGTAAATTTTAAGGATCACCTAACTAAACTATACTACCTCAATTATGGCTCTGTGAGCAGCACGGGAAACTTTGAGCGGAGGATATTTGCTGATTCCGGTCAAGTTTGCGCTTTTACTGAACATCTCCGTAACACCCATACCAATCAGTGCCTCCTTAAATTTGAAGTCCGTCTCAATCTTCATCTTCGGGATTGTAATCTGTGAAAGAGGCTATTACCACAAGAAAGAGTTTTATTTTCAGTTCCTCCCCCGACTCCTTTCTCCCCACTCCAGATAAAAAATAAGAATTTTCAACGCTCAGCGGTACCGAAATGTAGGTTTCTTTCAACTTCGAGAGGAGACTCTGAATTTTGTCTCCTGTCAGCCTTGATCGCACTTCGTGGAGACCAAATCTGGAAAAATTGCAGACGTATACAAATTGATAAGAGTCCGATTTCTATGAGTTCCGATGTGTGATGCATTGGGCCTCTACAATTATTTGCAGGGTTGGTCGATTTGCAATCAGGGTTCTACTAGCCCGAACAACTTTGGCACCAATCACTCGACCACCAGACCTAACTCACTTGCAAGGATTCCTCATGAAAGATTTGATAATGGCTTGCTTGTAGCATCATTCAACGATTAGTTCTACAATATCTCTGCTCCATTAGGAATTTAGTAGATGAAAAATAAATGATCTCGCTTGGGAATCAGTTTTTCATGTGTTATTCATGTAGTGCTTTCTCACCTGCTTTTTGGCAAAAAGTTATTGAGTGCATACGAAGTATACAAATACTCAAGAGAAAGAACTTGGAGATCGTTGTCTTTAGCGTAAAGCCTGTGCTCATCAAAATCATTCATGTATTCAACCTGAAACAGATTAACACACTTTCGCTTCTACCCGTGGACGATGGAGAAGTAAGAGAAGAAACGCCATGCCCCTATTTTTTTCAGCTTCGGACTTCTCTCGCGGAAGTATGACGCTTCAGATAACTTTCCAGTACGGATCTCATTTTCGCACGCCGTTATTTTGCCTTTAATGTCAAAGAATGGAAGTAAGAGTGGAATTCTACTCCCGTGGCCTGCACTGACCACAAGAACAAAGGCAAGCTTCACGTAAATTGGAAATGAAAATACATAGCTTCCCATTTCCTTAACCAGAGCCTCCCAGTTCGGAAGGGATGGAGGCGACGGCTTGTGGTCAAAACAGGATCTAAGGGAGCCAGGTTTGATCCGGGCGATGCGACTGATTCATTCATAATGCTAATTTTTTAGAGCCGAGTTTTCTAATGAGCCTGTTTTTTCGTCTTTAATCCCTGTAGATGGATTTTCATCGATATATGTGAGAGTCATAGTGCAAGAAAAAGGAAATGTGCCCCATTTTCCGAGCTACTAAAGCCAACCTCTCGTTTCTTCCCTGCGGAGCTGTAGAATGTGCCGTTGGAATTTGAGCTCCTATAGAACTTGAACTTCCATTCCGCCGTAAAATAGATAGCATTGACAACTAAGGAGTACGCGTCTACAAAGGTGTCCAATTTTTCTCAAGCCAATAAGACGACATTTGGACAGCCCCCATAGGGGCATCAAGCCAAGAGTTCCAATGGGTTTTTTTCCATTAGGAGTCATCGAGAGGCCATCAAAAAAAGGATATGAAGTACCTTCAACTGAGTCTTTATTCACCATGTCACGAATTTTTCCCTCAGTCGCGCGAGCAATGAAATCATCAATGACCTCAAAGAGCTCCGATACTCTAAATCTTCTAAAGTCGTGTTAGGATGGGATGAGAAACGGTAGCAATTACCTTAGCAGCTTCCTTTGCTTTCTCAAAATCCAAAGCCTCAACTTTTGCCTCGTACACCTTTCCAATTTTTTGCTCGTAGTCGTTCTCAACCTTGAACTGCTTGCTGGAAGTTTCAAATGCGATTGCTGGGTAATGAGTTTCTGAAGTAACCCTACCTACTTTAAGAAAAATCCATTGGCTATCCTGGTCTTCACGCCATTCGTTGGGTTCATGATTTGATGAAAGAGCTTCGAGTAATACTCTTCCATTTCGATTACTGACGCTCCTGAAAACATTCGATGATCACACATTACTGAAGCAGGTCTCAGGATGTTTTCCTGACCCTTTGAGATGACTGAATTAATTTGGGACTTTGTAATTCCTTCCGAGCCTGGATCATTGCCAAAGCGAGGATTACGGAGATCGGTGACACCACCAAAGAGTCGTTAGCCGACGCATACCGTAGCATATTTAGGCCAAAGTCTGTTACGACAGTAGGGAACATCCTGAACAGATTGGTTGGATAATTGCGGCGAAACAAGACTTCAGAGGAACGTTTTGTAGTGGTTGGATTCATGCCAAGAAGATGTAGAAGCAAAAAGGATGATGAAGAGTATTGCGTGCAACGAATGAAAAAATCAAGAAGAACCGTGAGAAAGCCTTTTGAAAACCAACACCCATCTTTGGGTAGCCCTGACCACTGACAACAGGCCTGTTGCTACAGTATCCGTGCCCCGAATTTGAATTTTCACTAAACTGCTTTAATATGCCTGAAGGTGCCTGGACCCGCCTTTTCATGCTGCTGGTTCTTGTTGACCATGGCTACCTCATTCATCACAGGCAGTTCCATTCTTGCTAGAATCACCATAGATCCCTCGATTGCATCAGAGCTCTTTGCAACTGCTTTTTAACTGCGTTGGATGAAATGCCTCTGTCCTTAGTACTGCCCTTTTTAGCGTCAGAAAGACAACATTAATTTTTGATTCGTTTCTGTTCAATTTGATGGACACCGGAATCGAACAAGGTCTGAACGAGTTACTAGATTAAATGGAACTTTTGAAGCAAACAGCGCATGCTATATAACAGTGTAGCTTCCAAAGGATACACATAACAAAAGACCAAAGCAGGGAAAGCAAATTTTCATGTAATTATGTAAGCGCCATAGCCGTTACCACAAAGAGGAGTAAGCAGAAATGAGTAATATCTAGAAGCCTAAGCATAACTTTTAAAACCATGAAATAGTCAGAACGTGATTTAAATTGAAAATGTTATCATAACTTTATACAACCCTTTTTTCTACTTTTTTGAAACCTCTCATCAGTCGGAATCTGCTGATTCCCTCCCTTTTTTTCGGATCCTTTGCGCTATTCAGCACCATGACTTCCAGTGACTCTTGAGAAAAAGTGAATGATCATACTAGCTTCTTTCTCAGTACATCTTCGCGAGGCGTGTTGGATACTATCCGGGGAGGTTGTAAGATATGACGTATGCAGGCATGCATGATATGCGGTACATTTGTCCGAATTTCCACGACGAGCCGCTATGGTTCCGCGGCGGCTGCCGTATCCTTCCCCTATGGATTCAAATCACCCCCTTCATAGCGCGCGACTGCGCGTACGGATGCGAATAGCGCGATGGGATTTTCGGGGAGAAGTTACCACACCCTGTTGTCTGTGCATGTAGTGATATTAAATAATTTTTTTATTTTTTCCAGGTTGTTAGGCTGCTACATGGTAGATACAGCGACGTACAACTTATTATCAAGAAGAAAACTCGATCTGTGGCATCTCTTATCACGGTCACATATCAATTTCATCAGCTACATACATATATGTGTGCATGGTGACAGTGGTGAGAGACACCACAAATCAAGTTTCTCGCTTTATAGAAAGTCGTGTGTAGCTGTATCTGCCATTTAGCAGCAGCCCGACAACCGGGACAATGAAAATCATTCAATATCACTACTCATGCATAGATATCATATAGACCGGATTGGTATGACGGGAAATGACAAAGAAAAAGAACCTCCAGAAACATGAGGATCGTCAGGGCAAATTTCTACACATAGGAGGGTGTCCAGAAAAGTTCTTGAGCCACAGGGTTGGATGGGGTCGAAAGGACGACATAGTCACCAGAAAATGCGTCCATGCTGCTACTATGAGTGATGAAGGTAAGGGCTAATCAATGAGAGTCGATAAATCAGCACAAAAAGCTGTGAAAAATCGAATGGCAATTCCAGTTTCGCTTTTGATGCGTCGTTCTGCTCTTGATTAATAGATCACTTGTACGGCACAAACAAAAATAGATTGCAGGGGTAATCGAAGGGCCGTGTTCAAATTGATTACAGACCGGGTGAGTAGTTCGAACACTTTTCACAGTGTTGATTCTTATTGTCACTATGGGTAATTCTGTCGGCGATGCTCTCCTCCTATCTTTGAAGAACGTTTGATCGCTTTGTGATCGAGGTATCGGTTGATATCAGGCATTCACCCTGCTGACTGTCTTTCGTCCTGTTAAACCGCAAATGCGCAATTTTCTATCGCTAAATTCGTGCAAAATTCCTAACGTATATGTCCATGACAGCTACGCACCTCAAGTATTTCGAGTTTGGAGTTTAGTTCCCAGTTTTGAAACCTAAGCAGGATTACGGGTGAAGCATTTCGTGAATGCATGAGAAATGTTTCTATGTTTTTTTCTGGGTAAGATCGTAGATAAGCAGTTGTGGACATGTGATGGTTACCTGTAGCCCAATTGGTAATTGTAAAAATGTGCTTCTCCGAAGGGTGAGCCGACATCCGGATCTGTAACCTTTTTGCTAGCTTTTTTTGCCTTTCAGTCCACTGTTCTCCGTCTTCACTTTTGTTTTTCAACCCCTTTAACATAATTCCAACCATAAAACAAGCCATTGAGGTTCGTCTAAGTTTCCAAATGAACTGTTCAGGATGTTTCCATCTGTCGAAACTGACTTTGGCCTTAGTATGCTGCGATATGCTTCTGCCAACGACTCTTTGGTGGTATCGCCGATCTCCGTGATCTTCGCTCTGGCCATGGTTCAAGCGGGTTCGAAGGGAACTACGAGATCCCAAATTAATTCCGTCATTTCAAAAGGTAAGGAGCCCAGTCCGACCTCTCCATGTTGTGATGATATGTGTGTCATCAAAAGTTCCCAGGAGCGTCAGATAACGAGGTGGAAGAGTATTTCTCAAAGCTCTTTCATCAAATTATGAATCCAACAAATGGCGTGAAGAGCAGGATAGCTAATGGATTCTTCCTGAAGTGAGTGGGTTTATTCTAGAAAATCATTCCCAATAACTCTTTTCGAAATTTCCAGCAAGCAGTTCAAAGTTGAGTACGACTATGAGCAAACCATCAAAAGGGCGTACGAGGCAAAAGTTGAGACTTTAGATTTTGAGAAAGCAAAGGAAGCTGCCAAGGTAATTGCTACGGTTTCTCAGGCCACCCTAACATCACTTCAGAAGATACAGAACATCGGAACACTTTAGGTGATTGACGATTTCATAGCTCATACGACTGAGGGAAAAGTTCGCGACATGGTAAATGAAAACTCAGTTAAAGGTACATTATCGGTTGTTTTGAAGACCCACGCAATGAAGGGAACTTATTGGAAATCCTGGCCATATACCTTTATGGGCTGATTGTGCCTTCGATAAGCGTCTAATTGAGTTGAAGGAACTGATCTCTCTTTTGCAGGTGCATTCTCCTTGATTGTCAATGCCATCTATTTTACTGCTGAATGGAAGTCCAAATTCTTCAAACACGCAAACTCGAACGGCACATTCTACAGCTCTGCAGCGAACGAGCGAGAGGTTGGCCTCCTGTAGCTCGAAATATACTGCATATCCCTCTGTCTTGTTGCAGCAGAACTTACAAGACAATAGGAAGCCACTGGCAATTCATTGGGATTGAACGATGAGGTTAAAAATGGGAATGCTGTAGCAAAACCATGCTTCTTGGGAGTAACTTCATGATTAAATGGAATGCAATCAAAACAGGGATTTGCGGCGGAATATTCCATCTTGCTGCATAACCTTATTTGAATACATACATCCTTATCCGACCTTACACTCGACGCATCAAAAGAAAGGCGGGCGTGGACGCTTCTGGAGTGCAGCGTTGAGCCTAGCGCTGAGCGCTGAGTTCCCCTAAGCCGCGAAGAGCTACAGTCACTGGCGCCCTAAACCCAGTCCAATCGTTTTTGCGCACACCCCGCCCTCTGTGGGCGGAGCCCACCATCACTGCTCACGCCCCGCCCTCTATGGGCGGAGCCCACACTCACTGTTCCCGTCTTGCAACGGGAACTCTCACCAGTTTCGAACGCTCTGGGTCCAGGAGAACAGGAGTCAATCATCAAACACGCGTACGTGCACGGACCGATAGACACACTTTGCGCGTTATGTATAGTAGGATAAGGACCTGACTTGTTTTCTTCTTATTCTACCCAATCGTTCATGGTTGAAAATAAATATGTTTTAATCTTTTTCAGGTTGAGTATATGAATGCTTTTCGTACACACAGGCTTTACGCTGAAGACAACGAGCTCCAAGTTCTTTCTCTTCAGTATTTGGATACCTCGTATGCACTCAATATCTTCTTGCCTAAAAACAGGTGAGGAAGCATTACATGAACCTAGGAGCAGTTCCATTTTCAACCAAATCATTTGTTTCTCATTTCTTATATTTCTCTAATGGAACGAAGGAAGGGTAGTGTTGAATGTGATGGCTACCACAAGCAAACCCTGACTATCAAGTCCATCATACTGGCAAGTCAACTAGGCCCTGCAACTAATTGCATAGGCGTGATGCATTTCAAAGTGAAGTCGGTCGAAGCCGCAAACCCCAAATTGACGCCATGTCTAACATTTTTCCAGATTTGGTCTCAACGAAGTCCGTTCAAGGCTCACAGGAGAGAGAATCCAAAGTCTTCTCTCGAAACTGAAAGACACCTACATATCGGTACTGCTGAATGTTTAAAACTTTTATCAAACCTTCAAAGTTCCTTGAGACGTTTGACATATGAGGAAGGATCAGAGAGGGAACTAAAAATAGACCCGCTGCTGTGGTAACAGTTTTTGTCACAGATCACAATACCGAAGATGAAGATTGAGACGGACTTCAAACTCAAGGAGGCTCTGATTGGTATGGGTGTTACGGAGATGTTCAGTAACAACGCCAACTTGACTGGAATCACCAAAGAACCTCCGCTCAAAGTCTCCAATGCCGCACATAGAGCCATAATCGAGGTGCACCTTCGTGTTCCTTCAAGGATTCATTTGGGTACACTTCCTCTTGAACGAAAACCCAATTCAGGTTGATGAGGACGGCACGACAGCCGCTGCTGCCACAGTCTTCACGGTGAGAGCAACGGGTGCACTTATTAGGGAAGAACCCGTGAAATTCCAAGCCAATCATCCGTTTATGTTCATTCTCACTAAAGACAGTAATCCTTTGTTCATGGGTCAATTCGTGTGAATATCTCGATTTATGTGCAAAATGAGAAGCGCAGGAAATAAAGTTTTACCTATCAGGCCGCGTTGTGTCTCCTTTTTGGCATTATTTGTGCACCTCACTGTTCTTCGTCAAATGCAGTGCGCAAGGTGTGGGTATGTATTTGGATATAGTGTATATGTGTGTGCTTGTAAGAGTAGTACTGGAAGCTTGTGTGTGGGTGATGTGTGCATGGGCAAAAATTATTCATGATAACATGAATCCTGCCACAAGAAAACAATGCTTGCGTATACGAATGTCTATGGCAACGCTAGGGTGCCGGTATCTTTCCCTGGATTCCCGCGGTGAGCGGCTGCGGTTCCGCGGCGGCTACAGTATCCTCCCACTGAGTATCCAAACTATACAATGACTTACAGTGGCCAGCCGATTTTCGAATCAGTGCTTTTACCCCAGACCAAATCGTTTAGTTGACCCCTGAGGGATGAAAGGCTTGGTTGGCCTAGGCGGATATCGATCCGGAATTCGAAACACTGGTTATGCGTGTGTGACAGTGCGCCACTTGTCACAACACTACCTCTACTTCTGCGCGCTGAATTGAAACTTACGCTTAGAAATACATAATCACAATTCGACTTTTGTTTATTTTCAAGTCTATCTCGAATGGAGAAAAATGAAAAAAATGCTGGTCGATTTCCCCCATGCAGCACAATCATTAGTTATTCTGGATATGTATAGAAGCAAAGCTTATTGTAACGTAACAACACAATACTGAATGGAAGAGCTTTATTTATTCAAAATAAAACTTAATCAATTTGGTTATAAGCAAACAATAATATAGTGAGGCCTTTGCACACTCCAAATTGCAAATTTAGTAACCTCGCCACTGCAAATTGTGCATATCGTGCACACTTCCAGGTCCCTCCAGCTCCGGTGGAACACTTCCCAAATCAGTCACTTCATTCGGACCCGGGCATTCCACGTCTTCGCCATCATCCTTGTCGAAATCGAAGTAATCGGGTGGGTAATCCTGCACGTCATATTCATATGGGGACCTCCGTTTTCTTTCTTTCATGTTGGTACCCATTTCTAATTGGTCTGCAAATTGTCCATCAACCTCATCGGCGACGAAATCCTCGTAGCTTTCGGCAGGAGGCAAGCCTATTTTCATGGGGCTTTGTTGATGAACCCTATTGGGTAATTCCTTGCTGTTCCGCTCCAAACTCTAAAAAAAGTAAGAAATAGTTTTCGGTAGTTATGGTATTGAGAAGAAACGTCAGTAGCGAATCGCTCCAATAACGAAGGCTTTCGATCGCCTTGATGAAGGCGAACTTCTTATCCTCGATCCTAACTTTCGGAATGCTCCCACCATCTCACTTCCAAATACTGTTTAGAACAAAGTGTATTCTGAAATTTGCCTAAACTATCAAATTCTCACTGTTACTCCCTACGTCACGGCTCGGACAACCAGTGGACATCTTAGGGGCAGGAGGACAAAAGATTTTCTCCTTCCGTGATGGGAACAGAAACCATTCTGGTAACTAGTGGCAACCACAATGTAATCTTCTTGCTAACCCCCTCCCCCTCCCTTTCCCTCTGCCCTCAGCCGTAAGAAATAGCTTCGTTGGTTAAGATGAAAGTTTGTTACTCGCCCCAATACTACATATACATCTATGGAGGTCGCCTATATCTCTAGCGCAGGCCTATTCAGAGCGGACTTTCTGATCTTCTTATGAAGGGAAATACTACCAACAAGCGACCTTTTGAAGAATTTTTAACGGTTTAGTTCCGTTCGGCTTGTCATTTTGATATAGTTGAGCTCTGAGAAAGTAGCGGTTTGAGTATTACGGTGCCCAAAAGGAAAACATCTGCTGACTGATGGGAAGATTTCATTGGGCTTCTCAAGTTAAGTTGAGTTGCTTTTCATGCGATTTGTGGGGAGTAAGCCGAACCCATGTTTCAACTTATACAGAATTACTGGGGAATTCCCATTTCACTCCGATACCCTAAATAAACATATTTTGTGGTCTCAATAGAACAACCAAGTATCATGACAAGCCAACATGGTGGAGTTCAACAGTGGAGCACGATTCAGTTAATTATTAAGCCCTAATGTGCATTACGAGGTTCTATCCATTTTGAATGCAACCACGTGAAGAATCGAATTTTTCTGCCAACAGTAATAAGGCAACGCTGGGAAAGAATTTGGTATTTTCTTATGTCTATAAGTAATAATTTCGTACTGTTTGAATTCACAAACTTCGAGAAAATTTCTTTGAAGGTATCACAACATACCGGCCCTGGAAACGCTGCTACCGTAACCGTCACTGCTAAGAGCACTAATAAGTTCATCTGAAAAATGGAGCAGTTATAACGATGGGTTTCAGATATCTTACGGATCAAAGTCGACTCTAAAAAATGGCAAGTCGGGAGGAGCTCAGAGGAAAGGACTAAATCAGTACAGGATACAGTGGCCGAACCGTCTGCAGTGCACTTTTATAGAGTCATAGAAGTTGGCACTTTTTCGATGACATCACCAGTATGCTCCGGTAGCTTACCGCGTACTTTTTGCTGCTCCCATTGTTAGTAGTGCAAATTCGATATTTTGAAGTGGAAATCTCATAATATTTAAACAGCAAGCTTCATGAATCACCTCATCTGATTCCAGTTGGATGTGGGAGTCTCATTTATGCAAATACGATTGTGCCCGTTTTGCAATACAACGGGCATCATGATTCAAACTTTTGTTATTTTTCCCTTCGAAATAGTTGCCCTTGCAATCAACCTTTAACCTGAATTCATTTAAATTTGACAGAGTGGCATCTACTCTGCTCAATGAGCTCTCCCACTAGCTTATTTCCAAGCCAATTCAGTTCCTTTTCAAGCATCAAGCGGCTGCTCCACTTGATAAAAATCCGTTTCGCCGTTCTAAGCAGCTGTGCAAACTGCACAGTGAAAGCCTCCCATCATAGGAGAAGATACCCTCTGTGGTCATACCTCTGAGATCGTCATGTCCTCATTGCGACCATATGCCCAAAGATTATGAAGCTATCCAGTTCGTCCCAGCTTTAAAGGCACAGTTCACGATAAAAATGGTTTCGTAGACTCCCCTATAGTATGAATTCAAGGCTCCCCCTTATACCATACCTGCCACTACAAGGTCGAAAAATGTCCTGAAAAGAGCAAAATAAAGGCGAAAAATGTCCTGAATAGAGCAAAATAAAGGGCGAGAGATTGTATCGTGTGTATGCCACACCCATAATCGACGAGTTCCAACGGCTTTGTAGAGGCTGCACTGTCTCAATAGACTCCCATGTAGGAAATTCAAACAACTTGTCATGACCCATGGCGACAGTGAAAGGTAGTTTCAGACAATTTCGGCTTGGTGAATTCATCTTTTTGCACAATGGGAGCAAGTTTAAGCTCGTCCAACCACCCCTTACATGCCATTCCCGTCACAGTGAAGCTTCAAGAAGCTGTATCAATAACTGTCCCCCAAGGATTGTATGTGAGGTAAGACGGTCGTCTTGCCTCACATACAATTCCTTTTCCGAATATACTTTTTTGGGAAGGAGTTCGGTGCAAAACCTGCCGAAATACGAGAAAAGTGGCTGCTAATTTGTTTGTATGTTCTAATCCTATGGGAAGAGTCCATCCAGAGTAAATACAACTGTAACGAAAAATGACTCGAAAGTCTTACAAGCTTTTTGAAAAGAAGCAGTTGAAGAGAAAAAATATATGCCGTGCGCTACTTGAGCGCGGCACGCGCTTCGACAAACCTCTTCTTGTCTAAAGGATGTTCAGCGTGGAAGGAACTTTGAGACTCCAAAGTATACGTATATTTCACATTTCGAGTGCTGAAGCCGCTTAGAATGATCAGATCTCATCTCACCAGATCTCGCCTCTCATAGCTATCATCCCTCTCTGATGATATGTTTTGCTAGAAACTCTACTATCAGAGCGATATCGCAAATTTTGGTCCCGCCGTCGATGAGTAGCCGAAGCATCATTGGGCTATAATTAGTACAGGAAATGGCTACATAAGATGACCGTGTGTTCATTTTGTAGATGTGATGCATAGTAAATCACCTCACATAAATTCACCATGTGTCAATATGTACTGCGATTTCTTCAACCAAATTCTTTTGTTACCATGTTTATGGCGCACACTGTATAGACATTTGTTTTGAGAGGGCAAAAACGATTCTAGTTGAGCATTCTGTTCTTCGAACCATAATCTAGCACGAGTACGCACATCTGTTGCAGTGCATTTGGCATAGGGTAGTGAGATGCTCAATAGGAGAGCACAGAGTAGTTCGATAGGTGAAATTTCATCTCTTGCAATAATCACATTTAGCACATAAATCGAGGTTTTCATACAAATTGACCCATAAACAGAGGATTGTTGTCTTTCGTTAGAATGAACAAAAATGGATGATTGGCTTCGAACTTCACTGGGACTTCCTCGAGAGCAGATTCTGGTACTACCTTGAATAAACTAGCAGCTGCTGCTGTCGTCCCGTCCTCATCAACCTGAACGGTGTTTCCATTGAAAAGGATGAGTACCCAAAGGACTTCTAGGGAGGATACGAACGGGAATTATCTAACTACCTCGATTATGGCTTTATGAGCAGCATCGGAGACTTTGAGCGCAGGTTCTTTGCTGATTCCGGTCAAGTTAGCGGTGTCACTGAACATATCCGTAACACCCATGCCAATAAGCGCCTCCTTGAGCTTGAAGTCCGTCTCAATCTTCACTTTCGGGATTGCAATCTGTGATAGAGGATGTTACCAATGAAACAATCTTATTTTAAGCTCCTTCGACTACTTCCTCTCTAGGTTTCAGACGCTTTAAGAAAATTTCAAAGATTTGATTAAAGTTCTCTACGTTCGGCAGTACCGATATGTAGGTTTGCCTTAGCTTTGAGAGAAGACCTTGAATTCGCTCTCCAGTAAGTTTTGAACGAATTTCGTTAAGACCAAATCTGAAAAGATGCCAGACATCAATAAACTCACCAGAATTTTGGTTCCTCAGTTACATTTCAAAATGCATCAGACTTGAGTTTTATGTTTGACGCAGCGCTTTCTCACCTGCTTTTAGGCAAGAAGATATTGAGCGCATACGAAGTATCCAAATACTGAAGGGAAAGAACTTGGAGATCGTTGTCTTCAGCGTAAAGTCTGTGCTCATCATACTCATTCATGAATTCGACCTGAAGCGCATTTTCTATGCCATTCGAAAGTAATGGAGAAAGAGAAAAAAGCGAGTCAAGTCTCTATAACTTCTATCATTACAGTAGATTAGACTCGTAATATGGCTTGCCTTGCTCGGAAGACAAAAAGGATTCTAGTAGTATTCTCATTACCTCCTGTTAGTTTATATCTTCGCCCTTATCTATTCATTTCATACTGCGTAGACCGGTAAACAAGACTTTCCTTGATGTGAAGGCCAGGAAGCAGCACTCACCTACCCCGTGTCCTTCTACCCCGTGTCCTTCAGGAATTTTCGAGGGGGACGAGCACTACGTGCGTCCGAGGGCGCGCGCGGCAGATTGCGCGGCGAAGTTCGTAACGATTTGTACGATTCTGACGCCGATTTTCGGGACTCGAAACTAGAAGTAGAGTAGTTTAGTAGGGTCAATGATTCTTATAATTTACTTTACTTCAAATTGGGCCCCAATGATAGGCGCTAAAGTCGTTCAAATCGTTACGAACTTCGTCGCGCAATTTGCTGCGCGCATCCTCGGACGCATATAGTGCCACATACCCCTTTTTTGTTGCATCACTTGGCGTGGTGTGCGGACGAGATTGGGAAGTGTGCATCCGTATGACTTTTGTTGTGGAATGAAGCGTGCTTGTGAAGTTCATTTCATTCAATCGTGGGTCACACTGTCGGAGTCGAACTTCCCTCCAGTTTTTTATTCTGCTTTCCTCTTTGTTAACCCTCAATGAATTTCCAACACCATGAGAAAGTTCCAATGCACAAAGGCAATGATATGTGCCATTTTTTCAGAGCTATTCAAGCCAACCTCTCGTTCTTTCATAGCAGAGCTGTAGAATGTGCCCTTCGAGTTCGAGCTTTTATCAAACTTGAACTTCCATTCAGCCGTAAAGTAGATGGCATTGACAATCAAGGAGTATGCGCCTGCAAAAGTGTTCCGTTTCTTTGAATCAATCATACGGTTATCAGGAGTCAAGTACAAGAAAGCAACAAGCGAGTGAAAAAGGGAAAAATGAGTGAGTACTTGCGAGAAGAAACACACACGTGAGGCATAATGTACCTTCAACAGAGCCCTCGTTAAGCATGTCGCGAATTTTTCCCTCGGTCGTGTTAGCTATGAAATTATCAATAACCTGAAGAAGTTTACTTCAAATCTTCTAAACTGATGTTAGGGTGGGTTGAAGGAGAAATCACCTTGACAGCTTCCTTCGCTCTCCCAAAATCCAGAGCTTCAACTTTTGCCTCGTACCTCTTTCTGATGGTTTGCTCATAGTTGCTCTCAACTTTGAATTGCTTACTGGAAACTTCAAATGCAAGTGATGGTTGACGAGTTTCCGAAGTAGCCCTACTTACTTTAGGAAGAATCCGTTGGCTATCCTGCTCTTTACCCCATTTGTCGCGTTCATGATTTGATGAAAGAGCTTTGAGTAATACTCTTCCACTTCCGTATCGGACGCTCCTGAAAGTTTTTGATGCCTTACACATCACTAAAGGAAGAAAAGGTCACGTCACGTTTCGGACCCTTTGAGATGACTGAATTTATTTGAGACTTCGTGGTTCCCTTCGAGCCGGCTTGGACCGTGGCCAAAGCCAAGATCACAGAGATAGGCGACACTACTGAAGAGTCGTCGGCCGTCGCATACCGTAGCATACGGAGGCCAAAGTCAGTTTCGACAGATGGAAACATCCTGAAGATTCGGTGTCATAAAATTCATTGAAACAAGTCCTGAAAGGAAGGTTCTGTTATGATTGGATTCACTATGAGAGGATTCAGAAGCGGACTCCATGATGACGGAGAATACGACGAAAAAATTGGGAAAACCAGAATTCTTCGAAAAATGACGTTATCTTTGGAGTAACCCTTTTCATATATGAACTGTGCACGAGAATATGACAGGTGTCAGCAGCGTTCCGAGGATGTTCCCAACACTGAAGAGCTCGTTGTGTCGTTGCCCAAGCAGGCTGCTACTGTACCCCTGGCTCAAATTTGATGTGGACCAGAATGCCAATGTGAGGGTGAGAGCAGAAGACTGTGTGGACGTGTAGCTGATGCTGTGAAGATTCATTTGGGAAGGTAAAAGTACTGACTTTCCCATGAGACGGCCACCGCAGGCCCTTCAAAACGCCACTACCATTCTGAATAGAAGTCGACTGGGGAGCGCATCTCTCAAACGGGAATGGTCGTTACTTGAAGACTTTATCGTGACCTGGGAATTCCTTTTGTTGTATATTAGAGAAAAAACTTGTTTGGACATCTACTTGAGCAGAGCATTGAGGCTGAGGAGTGGGAGACATTTCTTTGTCCTGATAGTATCACCTTAATTCTATCGATTTCCTCGGAGCGGTTAAGAGCTTTTTTCAATGGCAGTTAAATCGAATGCCTTCTCGTTCGCCCTGAAAATGCCCTTTCTAGACTTGTCAATAAGGCTTGGCAAAGGGAACAGCAGTTTTTTTTTTGCTTCTTTCTTGCTGAACTTCAACGGGATATAAAAACAAACCTAGTTGAAAAAAAGAGAAAACTTCGGAAGAAACTCTTGAAGCAAACAGCAATCTTATACACCACGGTAGCTTCAAAAGGAATTACGTTGCAAAATCGGGACAGTGCAAGTGCAAGAAAGATTTTTTAGTTTAACATCATTCGGGATTCGGACTCCTGGCCATGCGTGTGAGATAGCGCGCCACTTGCCACTACATCACCTCCGCCTCTGAACCAAAAAAATAGAGATGAAATGTGAATAAAACTTGCCACGAACTTCGAAGAATTGTGGTCATCTGCCTTAAGACACAGCTCACTATAATTTGAGGGTACCCTTTTTAATTCAAAAGCGGGAGTACTGATTAACAGGAGCGCAATGGAGGCGGCAAAAACGAGAAAATTCGCCGTTTTCGATTAAAATAAGGCCCCTCTTAGTGATGGAAAGTGAGGATGTACGAGATCATAACGACGGAAACGGCATGGATGAGATACTCGGACGAGATTTCAGTTGTTGCAGTTGCGCAAAGAGTTGATTACATTAAACCAGTCTGTTCAAATCTGCCTTCCACCGTCGCCAGTGATCATAACAAGTTCCTGCATGGTTGAATGTTGCAGCCTCTACAATGCCCTTGGAAGTCTTCCGCCTTAGAAGTGGGGTTTACAACCGATATCGAAGTTGACTCAGAACAAGACACATTTGGAATGGTGGACAGTCCTCGAAGGCGCAATTCACGACGGAAATGTTTTCTGGAATTTCTTCATGAGATGGACCTGTAACTCAAAAAGCTAGCATAAGGGACGCTTTTGCGTAGAAAAACAGCCCAGATGGGCGCGCTAGGGGTCCCAAAATCGGTTTAGCCGACGTACACCCTAAAGTTGGAGGAGCTCCTCACGCCGTTGTCAAGACCGTAGAGGCCGCACCATTCGCGCCACGACGAACACATTGCATGCGGGCAGCTTACCGCAGCGTGGTCATCGCTACTTTTTTACTGCTCTGGACTACTCCACTCTGAACTATTCCTAACACTAAACCTATGTAAATACTCCCTCATCATACCTACCCTGTAGAAATTGGTATGTGACCGTTGTAAGATACGCTGTGGATCGATTTTTCATCTAGGAAAAAAGTAGTGCGTCATTGTACTTTGCGATTTGTCACCACGTCGACCGGGAACGGCGAAGAACCATAGAACATCATTAGTCATGCATAGACATGAAGACCGGATTGGTACGACCTGACGCTTTTGAAGTACCATTAGTGGGAAGATTGACCGCGTACCACTAATGGTAACTGCAAAAGAGTACAGAATACTGCAAGAAATGAGGGTCCGGTATTTTTTCCCCGAAAACGGTGTCGCGTTCGCCGCACCTGATCGAGCGCAATCGCGTGCTTTGAAGGGAAAGGCTTGAATTTCCAGTGCAAGGATAGGGCAACTGCCGCGTTACCCTTGCCGCTTGCCGGGAGAAGTTCAGGAATTCCGGGAGCACCCCAAGAAATGAGGAGCTTCAGTTACCTGAGCTATTGTTAGTATAACAACAGTAATAGTCATTTTTCGATTGGACTATATCACAAACAGCAAATTGTGTACCGACCAACCGATATCGGGCAGGATTCCAAATGACGGGTCACAAACTGATAGCGTGCCAGCTTAGAGGAGCTTTTTCTGAATACTTTAAGCTCGATATGTCTTAGTTTTCCATCGCGTAACACTGATAAGGACCGCTTTTCGTTTGACAAGGAAGAAGACATTCTGTTTACACTGAGCAATTTTCTATCGCTGCCTTTTATCGTCCAAAGAACAGATTTCAAACTCAGTTTTTCATATTTGCAATGAGCAAACTGTTGTGGATGCCTAGGAAGGAAGAGAAGGAAAATTGCCGTAAGTTAACATCTGGCAGATTCTTCAAAAAATCAAGGTGCCCAGAAAAGCTTCGAAGCCGGTGGATTGAATGAGGGCGAGAGGACTATTTGATCACTCGAAGAGAAATTGTTGTAATTCAAATAAAAAATAAAACTCAAAAAGTAGCAGGAAAGATTGTTGAACGAGATAACAGTCTGGGTGTCTCTCACTAAAGCATACTATTCGTCTCGCCCTGTGAATAGTGCAATGTTAACAAGGCCGGCATAACACGGCCACTTTGAGTGTCTGCCTAGGCCAAAGAGGCTATGCAGCCCTGATTACGCGCCTTGTCTAGACCGTTCTTTGGACCGACAAGGGCCCATTCTTGGTAGCCACA
>UZAF01000053.1:0-20688 GCA_900617895.1 Haemonchus placei | reverse complement strand
TACATACATACATACATACATACATACATACATACATACATACATACATACATACATACATACATACATACATACGACGACTGGTGACTTTACTTTCAGGCGTCGCAGGTGCGATCGAGCTTCTCCGAGTCGTCGTTCTCTCCGTCCACAAAACGTCATTGTGAGCAAGGGCCATTACCATTCGTTTCTGGATGTCCACGGTTGAGTTCTTTCATAACAGTGCAGGCGAAGTGATGATGCGGCGCCCAATGAGTAGGCATCCTTGTTGTGTCAGAAGATCGGCGCCCGTGGGTGCTGGCTTCTTCAGCCACTTGTTTTGGAAGACATGGTCCAGAACTTGCCGCAGGCGGTCTTCTTCGGAGGTGGCACATGCTTCATGGTCGGCAGTGAGCTGTTGACATTGTTGTGAAAGAGGAAGTTTAAGTCTGGCGACTATGACGTCTTTTCTGGTGGCGACTGACAGGAGTTGAGTCGAGAGAGTGCATCGACCTATCCGAAGCTCTCATTGCTCCCATACTCGATGTCAAAAGGCGCGCAATGTGAGTCTTAAGCATTGCAGGCTGTTTGTAGGGTTAGCAGAAACTCCCTTCTTTGATCCAAAAATAGCCATCAATGGTTTGCCGTCCATGAGAAGGGTGAAGTGACGTCCACAGATGTAGCGATGAAACTTGCGGACGGCGTAGATTATGCAAGCGCACAAACACAGACACCTACATATATAACAATTTCCTTCATTTTTCGAAGAAATAGATTTGCTTTTAATGTACACACTGTTGTTACGAAAATAACAGCATTTCAATTTTTCTTCATTGAATATTATTTGGTTCTTCATACTAAGAAGCAATTGGATGTATGCGAAAGTTTTTAAACATGCATTTACATGTATCGCTGATTCCCTACAAATACCTTTGCCGACCTCTCACCATCATCACAGTCTAGAACGATATTAGAGCTACTGATAGGAACAGTAGAAAAGGTTTTCTAAAAGCTTTTTTTCTAAAAGGTTTCTCTTTTTCTAGACATTGGTTTTCTTTGCTTGAATTCGGTTGATAAGAGAACATTATTCCGGCTTACGTTTCGGTGTGGATCGCCTTCTTCAGAGCGTGGAATAATCGGAGCAATTAATGATTGTGCGACCAAACCCACCAACTACCTTACAGGAACTCGAGACCTCAGAGGTCATCACGCATTTGTGAATTGGGCCACTTACCGTTGATCAGTCCGATCCTCGCGACCACCCAGAAGCCAGCAGCGGTCCAGTAAGCTCTTCGGACTGGATGTGATTCAGACTCACTGGTGGAAGGCTAACCCAATATACGGCCCCAGCTCCCGCGTGATTGTGATACATTCTTCCTTCCGGTTCATTTTTGGTCTAGAGACTTGAATCCAGAATGCTTCGAGGGTTTTTCGTGCGGGTGTTCGCGATTCTCATGCCAAGACCTCGGCCGTGACCTCGAAAGCGGCTCCATAATGAGTTTCCACCCTGTGGGCGCCCAAGGCAGATGATATGCGTGACCTGACCTTGCCCTCTAAGTGCTCCTTGATGCGTACGCATAGCGGTCTTGATGTTTCGCCGATGTATACCTCTCTGCAACTGCAACATGTGATCTTGTAGGCCACCCGTGCGATTGTACAATCGCCTTTCTTGCCGGTTGGGCAGACCGCAGAGTTAGGGGCAGCAATGAGCGATCGTAGAGTCGATTGCGAACCAGTCGATGCTTCAGGTTGTAGGGGCACATCTATAACGGCAATTAGATTTTGCAGACCCGACCTCCTCAGGCACCTCCATATGGAATTGCTAAGCTCATCAGAAACAAATGGTACTATGAACGAAATTTCGCCGTTCAGTGAGGTACCACGGGGTCTGTTGTTGGTGACCGTATTTCTTTCTCTGTAGGAGGTCGAACAATGTATGTATCCATTGAGTGCAGCTATTTCGTGTGCCATCTTCACTGATTCTTTTCGCCCTTTCTCTTCACTGCAGACACTGGCTGCTGTACGGAACATGTTCCTTACAACGGACCGCTAGTCTGAAAAGGATGAGCCGAGGGGCAATGCACGATGATATTCTTGTTGCTGGGCTTCCTCTACCATTCGTTAAAAGCATTCCGCTGTGCAACCTCACTTGTACATTCAAAAATGAGAGCCAGCTTCCAGAGGGTCTATCTCGTGTCAGTCGGATGTGCTCGGATTGGGTGTTAAGTGGGTCAAAACACATGCCCACCCTTTCTTGTGTCGAGCAAACTACGAAGCAGTGATCAATATAACGGCAGTAGAGCACGGGGCGGTGTTCCAGAATTGGCGCTTCAATTTTGGACATAAATGCTATGGCCAGAATAGGCGCTAGACGTTGCCCATAGCTAAGCCCCTGATCTGCTCGAAATACTCTCCCGATCACCTGAAGATGTGGCAACTATGACATTCTTTCATCAATGACATCACTTGATCAGTAGAGGATCCATGCATGTTGATCATGCTTTGATACTGATTTAGCAGTTCTAGTACTGCTTCCATGGCGGAAGCATTACTCACGTTAGTGTAGAGACTCTCTACATCAAATGATTCCATGACGCAGGCACTGCTGGGTTGAAGTGCCTGACGCTTGTTCAGGAACATCTGGGTGTTTGTCAGATGGGATGGTATGTATTTGAGAAGCTGCACCAAGATTTCATTGAGAAACCATCCCATCCGATCAGTGGAACCACCCACGACGCTGACAAAGGGCCAAACTATTATCGATGTGTTTTGTTATGATAATTGATCATGCTTTGATACTGATACTGACGTCAAAAGTTGCTATGATGACGGGGCTTACCACGAATTCTTCTTCTTTGTCACTAACAGATAATCTGATGGTCCGGGACTTGATTAAATCTTGAAGCAGCTTCAGACCACAAGCTTGCTCTCGGCTGATGTTGGATGGCATGCGTTGTTTTTGGTATGTGTCGAACACTTTGAATACTTCATCAGCGAATATTCTAAAGCTGACATTGGAACTAACGTTGGGCTCCTGTTGTTTGAAGAACGTGCGAGGAAATGGCATTTCGCGTTAAGGGCGTTTGTATTAGGGCCAGGTATGAAGGAACCGCTGTCGATCTCAGCCTTGTACCGGAGCCGGTCTTGGAGGTCATGTAAGTTGCATATAATTCTGCGCTGAACAAAGGTGGAAATGGACTGAGATGGTGAGAAACTGGGGCCCAATTCCAATAGAGAGCGTGCGCAGTCCGGTGAAGGGAAGTCTCTCAGCACTGTGACTCTGGATCTCGTCAAATCCGATTGCTCTGTCTTACTGGTTGCGCGTTCTGCGGGAACCCGACCCCTCTTTGAAATCATGAACTGCGATATGGAGTGGTCTCTAGACACTCCATATCGCAGTTCATGAGAGATAACCTAAGAGCGTTCGTTTTCTACAATGGTCTCATATCTCTACTGCTTGTTCTGCTGCATCCAGTTGTTCTCTTAGGGACAGGCTTTCATGGTACCATGAACAACTGTCAGCTCTCCTGCAATTAGAGGACAGCGACCGGAACGGCTTTCAGTCTATCTTTACCGATTTTGACGCTCGTTCTCATGATGCAAAGAACACTTAGGTCAGCTTACGGGATACTGCCTGGGATACCGTTTCTCACCACTCCCCTCACCTCGCTCCTTCTGACTGTTACCTTTTTGGACGCCTCAAGCAGTTTCCGACCACAAGAAGTTCAGTGTATTCAGTGATCTTGAAGGCACTGTTCACGACCGAAATGGTTTCTCATATTCCCTCTTGAGACAAACCTCCGACTCTCAAAGATAGTACAGGGAACGCTGTAGGGTCGAAAAGCGGTCTAGATAGGGAGCAATGTGGATTCCGAGACTGGCTTAGCCAACTTGCACACTCAAAGGCGGACACGTTCACATGACCTAGTAGGGGCTGCACAGGATGCACCATTCGCAACAGGGCCCACAAGTTGTGCGCAGGCAGCTTACTGTTGCCAACTGTACACAATGGCGAACACATTTGGGCAGTTCGTTTAGTAATCCCTCTGGATGCAAATTTTGCTGTCATATGCGTGCCCAACGCCTGATTTCACTACATTTCAAAGCCTCATATTTCTCTTGATAAGCCGATTTCTCCGTTTTCCCCTCCCCTCTTGCAATTTTCTAGGCTAACACTTTCACTGTTCGTCTTATATTGAAATATCCCAAAATTATGGTGAACTGTGCCTTCAAAAAATCTTCGACCTTTATTAGTCCTACTTTAAGGTGAGTGTCATAGATAGTGATGTTATTGAAAAGGTGAGTGAATCAGAGTGTAAACTGAATTGCGAAAGAATCACAATGATGCTTCCAAGTGCACAAGACTCCCGCATCGATCTAATGCGCGTGTTAGCATACTCGAAGAAACCGTGGACCCCTTATTTTTTGTAAACAAGGTTGATGCGATCTAGACCGGTTTTTATTCTATAATAGTATAGTAGAAGATCAGTCCTCTCTAGCCTATTTTCAAGTATGTTGATCTCTAGCGGCTTTTTGGAGCACTGTCGGGAATATTCAATTTGATGTTTCATTTTCATCAATGCTGAAAAGAATTATGCTACATGTCCCCATTCAACACGAGTAGATATATAATCCATTCAGATGGGCTTTTATGCAAACTATGTGCAAGCTGATTCAACTCAAATTCAAAAGGGATAGCTTGGAAATGCAGGAAAACTTAATACAAGCAATGTAATATCAAATAACAATGTAATATAAAAATTAAATAATTTTAATTATTTTCAATTTTTGATTATAATAATTTTGATAATATAAAAGTTCGTAAAACATACAATGTAATATAAAAATTCCGTGAGAATGTTCTTGGAGTATCAAAGTTTACACAACAGGAAACTGTGATATGCTTTTCAAACATATTTGCACTATACAAAGCATTAAGGATTTTTCAAATCATTGGCAGCACATAAGAGGCAGATACTTCCTCTGTAGGAATTTGAGCAACTCGACAGCCAAGCAATTGAATTCGCAGCAGCCTTTCATTTCCTTTACCTTGTTTTCAAAGTAGCGATCCTGTTCAACCGGTTGTTCTAAGGGTTTTGTCCTCTTTCATGCTTTCTGCGTGTAAACGGAAAATTGGTCCGTAGAGGCTATAGGCCTACAATGTGCACTCCTTTCTCGACTGGTTCCTTATGCTATCAGTCCTAATGGTGAAGAGGCAAAATGCACAGTGACTGCATATTCATATATTGTGAGGGTCATGGACATGGAGTAATATATCTCAGCCGTATTCAATATACTTCCTCGATCTCATTATAGTCGCGTTCTTCGAAATAACACGGCACTGCAGACTCATCAAGTGTGTCCTCCTGGAAAAATTCAGTAAAATGCAAAGAATCGCCGAAGTCAAGATGAAAGCGAATTTCTGAGTTCACATTTTATTAAGTTTACAAATTCCATTAGGCAGTGATAAATAGACAGCTATGCGACGGTTTAATCCAAAAAGGATTGCCGGTTTAGTCAGAGCCTAGGTTTCGAGGAAATGTGTTCAATGAAATGTATTGTAAAGCAGATACATGGAATTCTAGACTGAACACTCATGTTTTAGGAAAACGACGTAGCCCACTGGATCATTTCATTGTATGTTTCATCCTGAGACTTCTCGTGAAAGGTCTAAAAAAATCAGTGGAAAACAAGTGTGGACCTTGTCAAGCCATCCACGCTCTTTTCACGAGAGGGATGTAGATGTCGCTGTGGGGCATAAACATCAAAAATCTCATGTGAACATTAAACTTCTCCTTCTAGATCGAAAATGCGTTTTTCTGGAATATTTGGCTATCACATGGCAACAGCGTCAGACCGTGCTGTGGTGCTTACAACGAATGAGCGTGATGCTTTAGCAATCTACGAAGCGACGAGTGGAGCTTTAGTATTCTCGCTTACGCATGGAGAACGTATCGACAAAAATGTTTGTAAATAACAGTAATCAAACGTCCCTATTCCTAATTTTCAATAGCGTAATCACAGCTCGTAATCCTAAATTTAGATGTTCCCGTACTTGGAAGAGTTTGAAAAAATTTTTCTGTGGTTTCCTTCTCGTCACTTAGAATACGCGAAGGAATGGGGATATGCATTGAATGGTTCCAGGTGTTATCTTATACGGTTGGAAATATTTGATTCAAGTTTAATGACCTAGTCCTTCTGATGAAAGGTAGGCACAATTTCCAGGAATATCGAGAGACCAATCGAATTGGTGAGAAACGGGAAACATAACGAAGTGAAGTACATTCTCAGCCGAGAAGCGGTAGGTCGTACAGTTGAACGACGACGGTAATTTTTCTTCTTTCAAGGTGCGAGTTCGTGAGAAAGGTTTTCGCTCATTGACCGACATACGTGAAGAAGTGAAGGCAGACCTGATCAATTCCAGTACACGGCAACTAGGCTTTGCGCAGGTAGGATCAATTTCCTCTCAAATTACGAGCTGTTTCTGGGGAACTGGTCTTATTTTTGATAACAGACCGTCGTCCATTCCAGCTTCGCAATTGTACTCCTGAACCTACTTTGTCAAGATGTTGAAGCAAGCATAGAATGGCTCGAAAGTTCTGATCGTTCTCGTTAAAGTCTAATCCTCGTTTCTGATTGGGTGCATTCGGATCCATCAACCGCATTTCCGCTGAGTAAAGTTGCCTTTCATGATTCTTGCTCATTGGCCATCATTCGCTGCCGTAGAACATTACCGACTATCCACTCCTCTATACAACTTTCCTCCATGAGTCTTGGAACACCGACGGAGAAAAGGATACCGGTGAGCTACCTCAACTGCATCCACGCCGTGTTTACTCGCGCTTTTACGTGCTGGTCCACAGTTCCGTCAACAGACAGGTCGCTCCCCAAATATCGTAAATTCTGCACTCTCGCCATAGCTTTCCCTAGACTATTTACGTTTTATCCTGCTCAGTTCTCCGAGCTGAGGATTTCGACGTTTTTCACGATTACTCAAAGCCCATTCTCCTCTGCTTTCTGCCATTTTTGCCGCTCGTCTGTAGCTCTTCCTGACTATCCGCTATCAGAGCGATGTCATCAGTGTGGGAGATGGTCATTAGTAGTCCATCCGAAAGCTTGTTTGTGATGACATCCAATGTTAGCAGGAAGAGGAACGAGCCTATGGATAATCCTTGATGTACGCCAACCATGACGTACATGGCTCCTGCTAGGCCGTGAGGAATTGATGTTTGTTCTAGACACACCGTACATGTCCTCGATCAAAGAAATCAAGGTTAGGTAGTAGGGTCAGCGCTTCTGTCAATATTTCTCCATCACTTTTCTGGAAACGACATCTGTTTTCGACCTTCCTGACATGAAGCCAATTTATTCCTGTGAAATTGAGATCAGTACCCTCAACTCTAAGCCGACTGACTGCCCACACAGTTCCATCGTGTGTGCAGTTAGCCTGATCCCACGGTAATCCGAACAGTCCATCGCATATCCCTCTGTTCGAACTGGGAATAATAGTACTGCTTCCATCCGGGATTCTTCCTCCAAAGGTCACTGTGTTCAGGAATTGAGTGAGCCACCTAATCGCATGTTCTGGAGCGCCCTCCATGTTCCGATTGGCACACCATCCCGGCCACTTGCTTTCCAAGCCTTCATTTACCCAATTGCTCGACAGACCTCTTTCTCTGGTCAAGAAGCGATGGGCTGAACTGTAACCTCAACGTGGGAACTGTGCTTTCGGTAAATTTCTCCACATAGAATTCTGATGAAATATTCTTTCCATAACTGACCCCTCCAGGCTTCCTTAGAACTGCACGCTCGCTGATTTCGACGACTTCACTCTATGGATGTCCTGAGCTGCCCAGTATCGCCCTTCGGCTGGCCCGAAAACGGACTTTTCCCATCGAACATCGAGCTTTTCGTATGACGAACTCCGTGTTTTCTACATTAATTTAAGCTGACTTGATGAGCCTCTTGCGATTTCTGTGGGCAACTTGGTCTTCCAGAGTTCGCGTCTTTTGCCAGCTTCGTAGACGGTTTCCTTCTGCCCAGCAATTCGCTGAACTTCATGTTCCAAAACCACGCTACCTTGTCTCTTCTCACCCCGCCACGCATCTCATCCAGTGTTTTTTTTGCGTGCTGAGGGTGACTTTTATTGCGTCCTCCCATGATTGCTAGACCGGTTCTCGAGGGATCGAAAGGCCAATTTCCAGAGTTCTATGCTTGAAGCCGCCTTTTCCTGCATGGTGCATGGTTCGAAGACTACCTCCGACAGGACAGGCCTATGTTGCGGGTCCATTACAATTTCAAGGAGTGTTCTTTTGAATAGCAAATAATCGATTTCCGACTCTTCCCCCACACCGTTGCAGGTCACTTCCTGAATCCCGCGAGCAATGGGTTGCAGATTGCTAGGTCGTTAGCTGTTGCCATCCAGTTATCCTTTCTCCAATTCGTTCCTGACTTCAACTCCTTTACCACAATAAACCCTTTCTAGGCTCCTCCGTACCCTACGGACGTGGTCATTCAGATCAGCCGCTATGGAGAGATACTTTCCTTTCGAAACTGATCTGATGCTCTCGTCAATATTCATATAGCATTCGTCCTTTCGTACTCGAGGCAGCCGTCTGGCGGCGCGTTCACCGATATTATTGCCGGTGCCCCTCTTTCGTTTCCATTCTTATGGCCAAGATTCAACCACTGATCCTGTTGACGGCTGTCACAAGCTCTTTGAAGTGTATGGCGACCACTACGGCCACACCATTTCGTTTGTCTTATGTCTTCTCCGTTGTAGTGAAGCTTGACACCTTTTCCGGTTACTCAGCCTTTGCTCCTCTCCAGCGTGTCTTCTGAAATCCTGGGACTTGGATGTTTCTTTGCTTCATGAGATTAAAAATTTCTCAAAACTCCCCAGTGAGTGATCCCACGTCCAAAGTCCCGATTCGAACTAACTTCCTTGGCCCAGGACATCCACTCCTCCGTCGCCCTCGCATTCCGCAGACAGAACTTGGGCAAAGGTCATGTGCGCCATTTCCGGGTGACATTTCTGCTTTTATGCTGGTTTCTTTGGAGGCTCCTTCATTAGCCGGCCTATCAACTTGGGCCTGACGCTGGTACCGACACCAATTTTTGCAATTTTCGCAGGGTATTGCCTTTCTCTGTCTCTTTGCTCCGGCAGAGATCGAACTCATGTTCTTTTCTGAGTGCAATTGTAAGCCTACACTCTAAACCACTCGGCTATCACTGCTGTGATGGATTGCTGTGATCTGACAATACCTGAAATGCTTTAAGTAACTTCTGAGAGCAGCATTTGCTGTCCGGTATGCCAAGAGAAGGAAAGGTGAGTGAACCTACTCGTCATCTTTCTCTATTTCCACTATCATATTGTAGGGTTGAAAGTCGCTTCTTTGAGAAAAGCGAGCATATCCAACAAAGAACACACTTCCGTTGGTCTCTACTCCTTTAATTTGATGATTTCAGCCCATTCCACTCTTTTTAGAAGCATTAATCTAGCATGTTTTTGTCAATGAACGGATTAATATTGGAGTTAGTGGAAACTGCTCTCAGACATCTAGCCTTCGTACTCATACTAATATATCTAGCCACAAAGTGGTAGTAATCGGCTAATTCTCTTCTCCTTTTTTACAACAAATAGTATTTTCTCTAGATGTATGACAATAGATGTTTGACAAAGGACGCACAGCACCATGCAAATGGTAATCACTGTAGCGTGCCTACACCTTTGATTGAAAGTCTCGATCTTTTGCTTTTACTTAAAAGTAAATGCACTGAAAGATTCGACGTTAGGCAACTAAAGCCTTGGGCGGTACTCACAAATGTTTCGAGTGATGATAACATCGTTATCAGATGCCAATATCAATGAAGCTTTTTCCTTGATACTTGGTAGCATTAGATGAGAGTTCCAGATTACTAGTGGTCTCCTAGGTTTTGCTACAATGACATCGACAAAAGGGATCCTTCATTAAGTCAAAAACCTTGCGGATAGCGGTCGCAATCTAATGGCAAGAAATGAACAAAATTTTCATCTGCTCATCGTAGTGCAGCTAATGAGTCCCTATCATTGCACGTACCACTCGCTATTGTCCCCTACTCTACTATCTCGTCTCATCGAATGAAACATACTGAACAGTCAAAGTACGTTGTAAATACCGAAGACATTAGGATTTTGATCGGTAGGTGACCTCTCTTAGACCTTATTTCCCTTTATCGATTATTATCGGTTCCTGTCACCGAGCGTCTACGATCCTGTCATATTCTACATCACTTGCTGAAATACCGAGATTCACTGTCAAAGCTGTGAAAGCTGTAATCCTACCGAATTTGAAAATTCTACGTCCACGAGAACAGGGGCTATGAAGTTCCGGCCAATATTTACTGCCTGCACAGAACCTGCCCTATAGAATGAGTTTGGTCCTGCTACCCATCAAAAGTGTTCTCATCCTGACGCCTGTACTCTTACCAAATTTCTGCGCTCTAGGTTCACGGGAACACGAGTTATGTATCTCCGGTCTAACACACACTGACGCACACACACAAACACACCGACAAACCAACAGACACACTTAGCGAATTATATATAGTAGGATTACAGCATGTCGTCAAGTATATATGTTTTTTGAGATTTCTGGAACCCTAACCTAGTTCTTCCAGGTATTCCAGAGATCCCTTTAAAGGTCGGACATGGTACTTAGCATTATCCACAGCACCCTGCTTTTGGAAAGTGGGTTCAAATGCAATAGACTGTTAACAGTGCTCGAGTGTGCAGTGTTCTGTCAAGGCACAAATCTACCCTTTTCGGTCAGCTAAGAAAAGCGCGTTTAAATTCATGCAACTACAACACAGGAACCAGCGCTCTCACAATGCCGCGTGTTAATATTCCAACAATTGCTGAAATAATCTACCCTGGTCCGCTCCAAATAGTAATCACCAAATAACGATAGACGAACGAGCGAAGAAAAAACCTGCTCCAGTTCCTTCCGAAATCCGTAGAGAAAGTATGTTTAAGGAAGGAGTTTCATCGCAGAATTCAATATTGCACCAACGAAGCCATTACAGTAAGTGATGGTTGCGATCGGTAGCGGACATCTGATTTCCTTTGTGCGAAAGTAGCTAACAAGAAAGGAAGCCGGTCTTCAGAATATTTGGGAGGTTGCACGGTAAGGACCCTTCTTCCGCTTTAAAGCTCATAGGAGAACATTGGTCTGCATTACCAGCTTTGGTCTTTAGCACACTTTTCTAATGCGTGGGTGGACACTTTAAGATTGAAACATGTGTAAAACTCTCACACGGAATGTCCAACTTGGTCACTTTATTCCATTTGCAATCCATACAAGAAAATGGGTGCCTCCATTTTCATGACGAGGAAACACAACTTGCTTTTGGTACTCAACCACCTACACAGAGATCTTTGATTGATTTTTACGCCTTATCACGCTCGGTCCGTCTACTGACCAACTCTCTTTGGATTTTTCTTTGTAAGACAAATACGAAGGCTAGAGCTAACTTTTTCACTAAAATAATTTTTTTTATTTCCGGAAATATCGACAAGAAATACGGCATGCTCAGGATGAAAGCTGAGTCAGAAGAGGCTTGTTACAGCACTAGGCAAGAGAGATCTTTAAAAGTTCCTTTTCCCAATCTGAAATTGGAAACTGAGGTATTG
The DNA here is from genome assembly GCA_900617895.1 of Haemonchus placei. Taxonomy (NCBI): domain Eukaryota; kingdom Metazoa; phylum Nematoda; class Chromadorea; order Rhabditida; family Trichostrongylidae; genus Haemonchus; species Haemonchus placei. The sequence continues at coordinate 9,041 of UZAF01000053.1, read as the reverse complement.
GTCAAACTCCTTACTTTTCTCCATTTTTCAGTTGTTTTCTCTAGCCTTTTTTAGTTGCATCGGTTTCTTCAAACCAGTCGTTTTGACAGCTTTTTGGTGTATCATTCGATCCTGTTGCGTACTCTTCTCTGTCTTCAAAACTGACACGATGAACAGTGAAGAGTGTTGAAAAATTTCATGGTGCTTTCAAGTGGTCGTGTATTTTGCTTGACTTACTGCCAATGATACTTAGAGGAAAAAATCTCCATGGTGAAGCGCGGCTTTGCAGAATGCATCCGATGCAGGGCTCTGTAACATTGAAAATGAATAGATGTCCAACCACAATGTCCATATGAAAGTCCTTTTCTCACACATGACTTCACTTGGCTGCTATAGAGTATGTTGTGCAGTGTAAAAAGCAGAATGTATGCATGCCCAATTCACCAGTTCTTTCAGAAAATAAAAAACACGGAATGTTCTATTTTGTGCCTGCTGTGATTGGATTTGGGTTCCGAACTTCAAGAATGACTTACAACGAGTAGATCTATTTCACTACGCTTGAGAAGGTGGCGTACTGGTTTTCAAGCTTTACCATGATTAAATTATGTGAAAGTACGACTTTGGTGAATTTGTGAATCATAAACGCAATACTGTTTATTGAAAATTTTCAGTGAGTCCAAAGGTCGGTCGAAGTGCTCTATTGTTTGACTTTCGGAACACCACATTCTTAGTTTTTACCAACATAAGCGCATTTATTGCAACTCCCCGTTCTATCTTGATGGCATTCCACTATCCTCCAAAACAGGGAAAACGTAGTAATTAATCATCCAAAGCTCAAATGTTTATATGCCTTTCGAATCTTCGAACTCAGCGGTTTCTTATCTGAGCGCCTTCCAACTAATCTGCTGCAGTAAACCATGTTGCCTCAGTTCGTTCCTGTTGCTGATAGTTAGTCCATCAATACCATTGAATTGATCGGCCTTCGAAAGTAGAACGATGCGCTTATCCTGGCGAATGAATGTTGAAAACGGCCTGTCCGTTCTCGGAGCATTGAATGCGATGCTCCTCTCGCGAAAACAAGTAGAAATTGATGACACTATGCATTCTGGAATTTTCACCATTCTCGCAATCCTTGCACCTCTCATGCCTGCTTCCTTCACATTCGCTATTGTTTTACGTATGGCTTTCAAAGTTTCGGCCTTCTTGACATCGAGGTGAGTCTTTTAGGGGAAAGACGGAAAATAACCGTTGCAAAAAATATCGCTGGAGATAGCGGGAGTATAACTGGTACAATCTTTCATAATTTTTGACGACGAAACGTGTCAAACTTGACGCAAGTTGGTTAAGCAATAGAAGTGCAATTAAAAGAGCGTCCAACGTACCCTTTCGAATACTGCTGTAGACAGGGGGGGGGGGCGAAATCATTGTCGTTATTGATGGCAATATATTCAGAGCTTGTGAGCTGAGAATGACAGTAAAATCTATGTAGACGTTCGCTAAATTATATGCTACAACATGCTACAATCACAATTCGAAATATCCTCCATGAGCGCGAATAGGGACCCAACTTTGTTACCTTCTAACCAGGGCCATACAAAGGAGTTAAGTGACTTAAGATCTGGGAAACAGGATGACCATTTATCTTCGCTAATGAAAACGGGCAGCCACCGTGCCCTACAACCGGACAAGCTTGGCTCTGTAGACTTAAGTACCGTCCTGTTGGAAGGACTGAGAGCTGTTTTAAGAAATGGAGTCGGATCAACAATTTACTGCGTCTGACAGGATGCTCTTTAAGTATAGGTCTTTCTTAATTTTCACGCCGGCACAAACGAAACCATAGTCGTCTTACCACTGCCAGTGGCTCCCTCCATAAACATCATTTGCAGCTCTTATGGCACTTTTTTGTGAAAGTACGATCGATTCTGTCTATAGCCAGAACGAAGTCGTTTATTTGTTGGGGAATGGTTTTGTCATAAAAATTTTCTACTCAGAGAAAATGATGAATAATTGCGTGCTGTCTTTCGAATGAGTTAGCAACTTTCTAGATTTTCGGCTCTACACTGTCTGTTTAGATCGGTAATGAAGAAGCATTTTCTGCATATGGTAGATACCAAGCATTCTTTCTGTCTCACCAATAGATGTTTCATCACAGGCCTAGCACTGCATTTGATACACCATCCTTCGCTGATCGCAATCTCCATTTTCTCTGGATGGACAAACGACGCATTCACCCGTACAGCATGCACGGTCATAAAGCCTACTTTGGATTAGTTGATCTTCGATATTGTTTCCTGGTAGGTTATTCAAGACAACATCCATGAGCCAAACTTGCTCGTGCACTGCACTGCCAGATTTCTGCGCCAACTTTGTCTGATATAAAAGGAAGTTGGAGATACACTATAGCCTGATGCAATATTTCTTGTACAGAACTTTTGTTAGCCTGATCTTCCGTGTTGTGCCCCGTAACCACTCAACTTTGCAATCTTGAATGCTAGTTTACGAGACTCTTCCCTTTCCAATTCAGCAAAGATGGCACTACTTAGAAAAGAGGGGGAAAACAATGTCAAAGAAGTGAGTGAAATGGGTGAAATATCGATGATGCATTTTGAATGCACTATCCATCAATTGAGTGTGTCATCTGAAATACATGTGTGAAATGACCGATATCTGCTTTTGTTTCCATGGAAACGGATGCAAAGCTTTTTCACGTCTTATATTGACTACCTACGATCCTTGAGGAATTAGGGTGACGAAAATTCAAAGAGAACTCCCCCTTGCCACTACTGACCGAACAGTGATGCCTTCTTGCCTCAAACACGCAAGATAGTGTCGCGAAATCTGCAAAAGATTTATCACTTCGACATATGGTGTCGAATGACTTTTCTGACCAAAGCCATCTTCACGAGAGGTGTTGCCCTCTTTCTTGAAGGTACTGTTTTCGCCCTCGGATCTATTAAAATGCGCCCGTAAAATTAAACTGACAATATAAAATATTGTCGTAATAATAGTGAAAAATTGTGGTTTTTACATATATGCCATTAAAACATTCGCCAAGGAAAGCTCTCTTGCGGTAAAACTAGTGATGCGGTGCGACACGGTAACACGGCTTGGCTCAAAACCTTGAATCCATCTATAGCTTGCTCGAAAGATGTCCCATGGTGGACCCCATTATTAATTTTTGGGGCAGTCAAACAATGTGGTCAAGGTCAGGGTCGCTTTTGTACAATGAGATTCCTATTCTTATTCCGAAATAACTCCTTTTAATTTTTTTGATAGTCTCTAAATCTCAACAGATCGACATGTTTGCCTTGCGTCTAGTAGTCACAACCACATAAGTCGATATAAGTTGTGAAAAATAGATTGTGTTTCGGAAGTTCAGTTTCTTTCTAACCTCCCAAACTTTCGTTGGTGATAGAACAATACTTGCTCGACATACATACATGAGGGAGTGCGGCTCTCTCTGTCACTCAAACGACGGAAGCCTCTAATTTCTTCCAACACAAAGTTCAAGCTCATGAACGGGATAATGAAGTTTGAGGTGCCTCCTGCTCAGGCACTAGTACATCCTCAAAAAGGTGCGAATTTTCTTTCTGTGATTTGTTGGATCTGTCGTGGATTCTATCACTGACTCGTCTTCTTTGCATTCGATAACGAGGTTGTCACTCATGACCCCAAAAATAGGCGAAAAGCTTTTCATTTCCTCCCGTCCCTTCTTGGATGGTGCTCACGTTATGTTGCATGAACCATAGTCCGTTCACAAATGCGATGACACCGCGGTCGGGCAGAACAGTTTACTAGTAGAATGTTGAAGAGTTCGGTAATTCTTATTTACTCGAACGGAGCTACACCCTTATTTGGCCGGTGAAGGACAAGAAAGACTTTTCTTGAAAAACACTTCCAGTGTTGGCAAAACAAAAGAAGCATTGAAAGGGAGCCATTGTGAGGCGCAAAATCGCTCAACGCACGTTTCAGATAAAGCAAAAAAAACAAGTGCATCAGTTAATCGAGTTTCCATCATTGCTTATGAATCCGCCGCCCCACTAAGTGTGCCACCAATGCACAACTGCTTCCTGCCCGGTTCCTTTATATGTTTACCGCAGTGGCATTACACTTGGCGAGAGGGGACTTTTCTGTAACTTTGCCCTCGAGATCCTTTCACAGGATCTTGACAGCTAAGTCCTTTGGGCTTCATCCACAGAATCGTTTCGTAAATTTGAATGCAATTTTAACATCAGTGTTCGTAAATGCCTACGCAGTATACACCTTTTGTCGAATGGCCACTACGACCAAATATCCTTCCTTCGTTAGTTGCTCGTACCCTGCTGGTGTCAGAACTTCATAACCCCTCTGAGCCAGATAACCCTGCACTGACGAGCTGTTGCTGGACCAGCACTTATATCGTCCTTAACGGATGTACTGCAGAATAATCTGTTTAACCATCAAAATCTACTACATTGTCTGATTGGCATGGCATGATTGGAACTTATGTCAGATTATGATTCTTCCAAGACTATGCCCTTGCTCTTTTCGGGTGCTTCTGATCCATAAACTGTAACCTCATTCGCAACTCGTAGCGGCCTCCGTATGGTACCATGAAAAACCATGTACAATGCAATGACGACTAATAATTTCATGCGCACACCGCACAATTTCATGTGCACCGGGGCGCGTGGTAGTTATCGCTTTATGACGCACTGGTTTTACCATGAGAAGAAATCGCAGCCGTCCCCACCCAGGGTCTTCGCTTTGGTTTCCGATACCTAGACTTTATAGACATATGTATCGGTCTCTGAAATCACTTTTTTTTGCTCGGTTCACTCTCAATATTCTTCAAGACTAAAAGGAATGCAGAGTGAAATTCAACAGTGATAGTGGAAGCACTTCCTCGAGTTGGATGGTGTTGAAGCTGCAATTCTATGTTAAGATACGTCGTGACTGTCGTGTATCGGTGTAGAAAAAGCCTTTTCACTTCTAAAGATAGTGTTTCACCTCTTGCCCACTCCAGTGTAATGCTACATGACAATGCGGCAATAAAGGAACTCCCACGTTGGACGTTTTTGCAGTATCCAACTGTTTTCGTCTCGGCAGAAGTCTAACGAAGATTGAATGACCAGTCACTCCTTCTTTTAAGGTTCGCTGCATCTGCTTCCAACCGAGGCCACAATGGTTCTCGAAAGCGTTCTGGATTCAACCATCAACATTCCCATTTACGAGTGTCCAGGATGTAAGGATGACATGGCTGGATTGGATTCTAGATGTGAACTGTGATCATATGTGTGATAGTCGCACTTCTGCCCAAACTAAGCATAGTTTGATCGGGAAGGAAGTGGCAGTGTTCTCTGTATCGTTGTCAATCAATTCTGTGACGCTGAAGCATTTTTGAAAAGCATCATCTAAGACGCAACATGTGAGCGTAGGGAAAACTGCGGCACGTTTGGACTGAGCGAAATCTCAAAACTCCACTACCTGAGCATATTTCCTTGAAGGAAACATTTCGCTGTCTGCTATCATACAAAATGAAGTTAAGCGCGAGAAACGTCGCCACCATTTTGACAACTTCATTTTTTTAAGATACCGGCAGCCACGACAACATCGTAATTGTCTTATATCGTCAATTAAACTCGGAATTAATCATGATAGATAGTGTGGAGCATTTACTTGGTTTTTTTTTTGAACAATTGATTCAGTGGAGGCGCTTCTCACTTCTCAACAAATACCTGCTGGGACTTCGTCCAGGCGAGCTGACTGTAATAACAGGCGGTACGGGGTCTGGAAAAACCACTTTTCTGTGCGAGTACACGCTCGACTTATTTAATCAAGGAGTGAGTTCTCTTGAAATTTTTATTCATTGCAAAATTGAAAGTGTGAAAGTTTCGAGTGAGAATGAAAGATCACCACAGATTTATTAGGTGAGTGGCTCTATCCTGGTCGTACTATTTTTGTAATCACAGGTTCGAACGATTTTCTGCAGTTTTGAAATGCCTGAAGAAAAAATCTTGAAGTGGATGCTCATTCAATACGCCGGGTATGTTTTATTTTCTGTAATGATCTTTTCGTTATCTTGCGCAATATGACTTTGTAATTATTAGTATCTGTGCAGTCCCTCACATCTTCGAAGCCTGGCGCGCACCCTCACGTATAGAAACGGAATCAAGTAAGCTGGACGTGTAGTCCCATAACTACTCTCTGCATGTCGTAATGAATTTGCATGTTTGTTCTAGACCCTAACTTACAGCGGAACTCAGTTTTATAGTTTTGTTGAGCTTACGCCTCAGACTACAAGCGTATTGCGAGACTCAGCGTAGAAAGTTGAGCTCAATCGAAGGTTTCCTGACCAGCTTCTTCTCCAGATTATTGCCAACGGGAGTTGCTTTGTTCTGAATAAGGTGTAGAACTTTAATATAATTCATGTGTCCTAGGCCAGATTGGTTCGGACAACCAAGTGAAATGTGAACAAGATAAGAGTAAGTGAGCTCAATGAAAGAAAGGGAATGCAGTTACATGTTATTTAAAGAGTGAAGTGTGCTCACAAGGTTGCAAAAATTCGTTTCGAGTAAGATGATGAGGAGCGATTTATGATACTGTAGGACGAGAAATTTATCTTTCTAGCCCACTCATTTTATGAAATCGACACAAAAAGACATATCGTTTACTCAGAAATACTGTATTATTGGACTACACTCGATTCAAGAAGAGCTGCTCCACTCAGTACAACCCACAAAATCAGAGAGCCTTCGTAAGTGCACAACACATTTCTTCAAGAGCTGGACTTGTAAAGAAGCGACATCTATCAATTAATATGTCCATGAGCACCCTCAGGGTCTAAAACACTTTTGACATGGAACCAAAACTGAAATCGACATGCTTTCAAATGCACGACGAGCCACAAAATTTACGAGAAAAGTGAATCAAAAAGCGGTTTTTAGAAGACTCGATAGATAATGGGTTGACTCATAAGTTTCCCGCTGGGTTTCTGCATTCTGTTCTGCCATCGCAGCAGCAGGCGACGCTCCTCAACTTGCATTTGCATCCCTCAATGTCGCACAATCATCACTTATCACTTTTCGAGAAGATTAATAACTTGTAATGCTCTCCTCACTCTTTAAAATAGCACCACCTTCTGGATCCGATGGTCACTGGAAATAAGAAACATCTACGATGATCTGTGAGGAAACGGCATGGCCTCTCGAGGGAGATTCGCCTAAACCAGTCCCAAAGCGCCAAGAAAGTTCTCCTCCTTTCTTAGTGATTTGGAAAAAGTGTGGAAGAGCTAGGGAGCTGCTGGAAAAGGTATGGGCGATTAACGCCGCCAAATACGTAGCGCGGTTGTAGAAACGTTTTGATTCAGCTCATGTCGGTCGCGCGGTTGTGGTCGTACGTTTAAAGGACAACTTTTCATTCACCAGATCACAGAATGCGGGGCTTGAGAGTGCACTCGGAAGACATCTGCAGATAATTACACGGTTTGTAGAGCAAATCCACAAAGCTGATGTTTAGAAGTGTTCAGAAGAACATTGAACAATACGATACAGATATTCCTAGAGTTGTATATTCCAACTTTTCCAACACATCAAATGAGCTTTGATGAGGCCACGGACCACTTAAGGAGGGGACCATATCACTACAGCGCGTGACCTGAATTGCCACGATGGCAGTGAGCGAAGGAGACTAGGGAGGGTTCACGGTGGGATAGGAGTCAGAAATGAAAAAGGGGAGAGGTATAGCAGGATGGCCATGGCACACGACCTATCGGTTTGTAGCACGTGTATCTTAGAAAGAGAGACTCAGAAGATAAAATACAGCGGTCTGGAAAGACAGCTAGAAATTGACCATGTGCTCGTAAGAAGATGTACTTCACAACTGCAGAGGATGCAGAGGAACTGCTCAGAGAGGAACTAGTCTCGCAATATGGAAGTATTGAAAAAAGCGTGGATCCAGCAGTCAATCCTTCTCCGATTCGAAGGAAGCATTTGACGCTCAAGATAACCACGCCCTTCAAATAGAGTTCTGAGAAGGGAAAGCCTCGGAATACCTAATCTCGATGGACATGAACGACTGGTTCCAAACACTATACACACTCTTCACGGTCTAATAAATACGGCAGACGTCGGAACTGGGCGTGCTAAGAGGTTAGCTTCGAGCCCTTTCTTTTCTCGGCTTACAATAGACTTCACCACAAACAAGATCCTGCATAGATCTCTAAGGACCAATCTCTACGCTGATCACATTGCCCCGATGTCGGAGAGCAAAGAAGAACTTCTACCGCAAACTTCCATTACAAGTTGCAAAAATTGCAGAAGGTGCTAACTGAGAACGAGTTCTATTGGACAAAAAGAAGACAAGGTTCTTCAGACCCGAGGCGTCATCCGTAAACTGTTTCAAATAAGCCATCAGGAAGTACCTCTTATACCTGGAGAGTGACCTATCCGCAGATTGTGGCCTGGATCAGTCCGAAACGAAAGTATGAACGAAGTGGGGGCATTCACTGCTACCCCATGGACGGTGCGACGTCACACCCAGAGGAAAGCTGTACTGTATATGTAGTATGTATGAAGGCCTGCACTGCAAGGTATGAATTCCTGACCTAACACCAATTTCGCGAGCGTGACTTGAGCTGATCTTTGCTCTACTCGATTGAAGCACTCGAAACCAACTGAATGCGAATGCACTGAGGAACTGAAAAGGTTACGGTCGAGCATGAAATGGCAAAACGAGGGCTAAAATTAGCACTTCTGTCTGCATGCGTTCTTCTAATCAAGGGCGAGAACCTAATAGAGGCTAGCGTGGACAGAGAAGACATGGCAGTGGGACGAGCGTGGAAGTGGGCGGGCTAAAGAGGAAGAATATTGGCCGACACTCCAATTTCCTACGTCGAGCTATTAAAAAATTTTCCGGCCATTTACATTCACTATCCCTGTGACCTTACGGAGTTCGAACTCAGAGAGAGTTGAAGAGATGCGATGGAAATACAATACCCACCCTAATTATTCGAAAAAAAGGCGAAAAAGACGCACATTCGCGTCTTTTTCGTCTTTTCTCTATAACTAGGTGAGTTTACACTT
>UZAF01000052.1:0-20706 GCA_900617895.1 Haemonchus placei | reverse complement strand
AGGCGATCCGCGCCGAAACGTTAGCCGGAATAAAGTTGTTTTCTTATCGACCTCGTTCGAGTTCAAGCAAGGAAAACCAACGTTTGCACTATGCCGAGGTTTAGTGATAGCCGTACATGGCGATTATCATGAAAGTGTTTTCTAGTCCTTAAGGGAAAAATTCTGTGTAATGTAGAAATTCCGTTCCCCACAGAACCCGAACCCTAGTCTCTCGCACAGAAAGCGTCACGCTTATCACTACACCAAGCCGCCGTTGAGAATCTATGCACATCTACTTAGTTCAAGTTTTCTTATGTTAAGCTCCCTGAAACCACCACCATAACACCGTTCAGAGAAACGCTCGGCAAATTTGGAAAGCAGATTTCAACTCAGCATTCAAAAACACATCCAGCAGTGTAGGTCTCATTTCGAATGGCTACTTCGACTTGGTGGCTAATTCGACTTGGGATCCTTCCCATAAAAGTGGAACTTCGTTGTGCGCACGCATGCATAGCATACTTAGGCCTTGCTCACTACTACGAACTTTTTTCTGGCTTCAAGACTTTTGGTTGTAACAAATTATGAGCTCAAATAGAAAATAATGAATTCGGCCTCCGTCGTTCACATGAACTCCAATATTCGTGGTCGCTTCACGAAACGGTTGGCAAATGAACACTGGTAATCGAAAGTTTTATATGCACTGATTCGCTATTCACGTGAGGAAAAGGATTTCTCAAAGGCATAGTTAACGATAATAATGGTTTCTGAGATTTCCCCACAGGATGAACTTATGGCCCCATGTATACCATATCTATCACTATTAGGTCGGAAAACGGCCTAGTTAGGGAGGTATAGTGGCCCGTGTGTATCCTCGGACGAGTTTCACCGGCATAGTAAGGGCTGCACCGATGACAAGGGAACCATGCAGGAAATCTAAACAACTTGTCATGACCCATAGTGACAGGGCAAGACAGTTCTGTACAGTTCGGGCTTGACGTAGTCAGCTATTTGTGCAATCGCAGTCACCGAAATCTCGTCGGTCTTCCATGCTATTTCCGTCATGGCAATCTCGTCCAACCTCTATTTTCACTTCATTTGAGGAGCCATATTTTTTTCGAAATCGGCGAATTCTTTCGCTTTCTTCACTGCCGATGAACTACTCCCAATCTATACTTCCGCTTTTCGAATGAAAACGGGTACCTCAAAATTATCGTGAACTGTGCCTTCAAGAATTTCCGCAACATTGTTATAGTACAAGCAAGTGGATAGCTTGTATGAACATCAACAGCAAGAACGTTTCTCAATGGAGCTTTCAGAACCGTTTTCAGCAAGACCATCTAGAATTCCATTTTTTTCAAGACGTTTTCGGAGAGGTCATTAACGAGAAGGAAGCGAATCATATGTATTAAGGAACCCCCACAGCCGCTGGTCGAGCCGCGTCTTTTTAATTTCCCAAAGTACATTGTCCGAACAATAAGCCATGTAAAGGATAACGAATGTCTTCGCGCGCCAATCAATGCCATAGGAGGGATGCGGCTATGGTGCTCTTATCCTCCCAGACGAATCTGAAAAAATTGAAGAACTTGATAAAAATTAGAATCAAAACATTATCTTCATTAACCCATTGCGTACGCGTGCTGCACATGGTGAAGCACGCCCTTCTGCCTCTGCGCGCACGTATTTTTGTCCGAAATCGCTCTAGAGTTTTGATAGATACGAAAAGCCCATACTTTGCGATTCGTTTAAACAACCGCTCTGTGTGGCTGAGTGCTGCATGCTGTGAACAACGTTGCCCGCGCCGATTTTGAAGGATATGTCCCGCACATGCGGCAGCTTGCGCAAAACACTGCGGTACGCAATGGGTTAACAGTTGACGGCAATTTCGTGCAATGGTGCGCGACAGCCAGTCTGTCTCAAGGGACGATGTCTCGCAATGCTGCGCGACGGTGCAATCTTCAATAAAATGTGTTTGCCCGTTCCGTTTTTTGAGCAGATTCAGGCTTATAACTGTCTAAAATAGCACCGGCCAGCTGTTAAATTAATTCCAAGACCAATATTTCATTTTTATTAGCAACAAACAATCATAAATTGCTTGGAAACAATCTAGGCAACAAAATTTATTACATTTACTGCATTTTGACTTAGTCCTCTTGGCCAGGCTACTCGCGGTCGACCTGCCTGATGTTGCAGAGATCGAACTATAGCAGTCGGAGCGTCTGTCCTTAGCCTTCGCATCTGGATCAGCCACCAGCTTTCGCTTGCGTGTTCTGTAACTGCTTGTCGGCATGTCGTTGAAGTTCTTGTACAGTAAGTCGTCCACAATTAGCTCTTTGAAGTAGTTTATCTTGATTTTCTTTGTCTTCTCGCAACACAAGAACCAGGCATTGACTAAGGCAGTCTGGGTTACGAGATGAAAAAAAGAAAAAAAATACCATTTCGCTGTCTCTCTCACAAACGGAGTATAGGCCGCCATCTGGTCGCTGAGGTCAACGAATCCCTTCATCATGTTATAATCGGCTACAACCGAAGGTATGCCGTTCGGATGAAAGCTGGTGTCATGTGTCATAGAAATCGTGTGGGTGACTTTCTTGTCTTTCCACTTCAAAATTAGTACTCCTTTCAGGTTCTGCTGATAAATGAACTCTCCTCTCTGCAGTTTTTTGTCCCGGATGATTTGAGGGACTTGATGTCCTCTAAGATTTCTCCGGAGGGTTCCAACAATGTCAGTCTTCTTCTTGAGTAGATTGTGAGCAAGCGGTAAACTGCTGTACCAGTTATCAGTGCAGACGCAACGTCCTTGCATAAGAAAACCGTCCATCAATTCCATTACTACAGCTTCTGCCTCACTGGTTGTCCGTTTTGGATCCTTTCCGGCGTAAACCTTGACCTTCTGAGTATAGCCAGCGCGAGAGGAGAGCTTGATGAGTTTGATTCCAAATCGGTTACATTTTGTTCCATTGTACTGCCGAAATGAGACGCGATCTCTGAATGGCCCCATCGACTCGTCGGTGCACAGTTCTCTCCCAAGTCTATACAAAGCCTGAAAACGGTTATTCAAGTAATCGAGGTCAGGCTGCAGCTTGTAAAGCGGCAGTGTTGTCGACAAAGTGGAGATGCTTTTGGATCTCTTCAAATCGATCTCTGGTCATAGAATCTCCGGCGATTGAAATTGAATGTCCGTTTCTGGCCAAGTTTCGAGTTTTCAGCGACCAGTAGTTGCGCTGATTATCAAATGGACAGCGGGACATCTGTAAACATAGGCCGAAGAATCTTCTCAGTTCATCTGTGTCGGTGGGCGTCTAATTATGATGTTTTTGCTGTCCGTAGACGATGGTCTGATAAGATCCCAAGTCTGATAAGACACATACTTCTAGTTCTTCAGAGAAAAGCAGCTCATAAAGTTGGAGAGGCGTCTAGCAGTTATCCACCTCTGAATCGGTTCCAACAAGCTCTAAGGTCCATCTATCGTACCTTCGAGCACCGTTAACCCATACGTTTTCTGCTCCTTCATTGTAATCATCATCTGAAATTTCAGTATCGGAATTACCGGTATCAGGAACAACTGCAGGAGCCATATCGTCGCCATCTCAAACACCTGCAGCATCATCGTCGCTTTCGAGCAGTCAGTTGTCGAAACTTTCGTTGAAGTCTTCCATTTCGATATCCGGGGTACTCATGATGACAAAATAATCGCAAGGATGATAATACTCTGAGTTCCTATTCATATACCCCTAATTCAAATTTATCACCGCCAAATTTGAAATTACCCCGAGTAGCCACGAATCTTGGGCAAAATTTGAATATTGCTCGGAAGTTTGCGAAATATTCTCTCGTGCCGTTTGTTTCGAAATGCCTTTGACCGTAGTCACTCTTTTTTTTTTGAGATAACAAATAACAAATTTTGAACAACAAATTTCCAAGAAAGAAACTTCCGTCCCACGGGAAAGGCACGAAAAAATTGGCTCGTCGTCAACGTGTCAAATCATAACGAAAGCGCGAATGTTCAACCGACTTCGGAGGGATGGAGGGATTGGTTGACGTAATCGAATATCGACCCGATTTTCGAACTCGTGGTCATGCTTGTGTGGTTGTGCGCCACTTGCCACTACATCACCTACACCCTCTGAGTCGTATAATCCTCATAAATGCAGCTGACATACCTTCCGTGAGTTGGTCTAGACAGCGTAGAGCTAAATTATGGAAACAACTTCCGCGAAAAGCTCGATCCTAGCGAAAACAGAGGATAATTTGCATTGTTTTACTCTTTAGAAAAACCCGAAGTAAGGCCCACCTCTCCGCTTCGAACGATCCCCATCCAATTCGACACAGGCCTAAGGACCACCGAGAAACGCATCGACCGTGGTGACGGGGTGCTCGACGTCAATCTTGTTCCAAGTTCTTTGCAGGACTACCTCTAAGTAACCGGAACGCGACGCCTGCTCCGCGAATTTCGCAATAGTGTTTGAAACATCGATTCCTATGCAATCAATCATTAAGAGAAGTTCGGAATCTTTGCCGGCGCAAATCGATTATAGAATTCTGCAGAACAGTGGCTCCATCGTTATTGATGAAAACAAGCTCCTGTGATAGCAGTTGGTTCACAGCTATTGGATATAAACAAAAAAGTTGGTCTAGGTACGAAGAGCTCCCTATTATTCAGGGATAATGCGACACATAATTTTACATAATTTTGCCTCGCCTAGAATGACCGGCTGTGTAGTGTGTAGAGTTTCCTGAAGGTTGCAAAGTAAACTTACGTGATTTGTGCTCATTAAGGACGTAGAGAAGAATTTCTCCAAATAGGAGGCGAGAAGTGAAGTAGAAATTGTTTCACAGTAAATTGCGTTAACCTGGTAAAGGCGCTTAGGACATTTCCGCGCAGCATAATGGTGCAATCAGCGCACTTATTCAGAGAATGGTATCGATATCGGAGCCGATCCGTTTTCCTTAACTTGACGTCTAATGCTACTATTTCATTGTTCTAAGGCGACCAACACGCTTGTTGTGGTTCGCTCTTTTTCGTATATCAACTGGATACTCTTTTTTACTTTTTGCTCATTCCCTTGCCCCAGAATGACGCCACTTCTCGTGGAATGCTTACTTGTTACATTTGATTTTCCATGTTCCAAGCGCTTTTTCATGGCATGCGATTATGCATCCCCTTGATTGGAACGAGTCTTGCAGCCAATCTTTACAAACGAGGCTCGACTAGCTGAGACCAACCCGTCCCTGTATTATCGGTGACCCAACATATTCACACAATTCCCATAGCTGGCAGAGATTCTAATGAATGAATTATGTGAATTTCTAATTAATGAATTAAGTGAATTATTTTATTTTCAAGGAAGAACTTGATATTTTCTGCGTCGCTTTATTGGGAAGGCTCATTAACAGTTTCGCTGATCTTCGTAAATCAAGAAGTGCTCTCCTTTATTCTTGCAACCTTGTTCTTTGCTCAGATTCAGATTACATATTAAAGCAAAGGTACGTCGTCAGCCCTTTCTATCATCTCTGTTGTTTTGAACTTCGCTTATAAAATGATTTCTTTCTGTTTGAAGTGGAAAAAGAAAAGATGGATCGACGAAAATAATTATACCTGCAGCTAATTGGGTTTCACACTCTTTAAGCGGTCGTAGTGAGGCGCTAGATGTTTGCAGTTTGTTTTTCTCTTTATAACAACCAACTCGACTGGAACGCATCAACACTTATCTGTTGTCAAGGTTTTGCGATAATTCGTGCTGTCACAGCATCCATTGTGTCCCGGCCGATCTTTTTATTATGCCAAAAGCTTGATATAACACTTTCCTGGTGTTATATACGTGAATTAACATGAGAGATATTACGGTATTCACAGCTGGTCAAACAAGAAGTGTGCATGTGCCGGAATGACAACGAAGCGAATTCATGGAATGTCTGCCCGAAGACATAAGTACAGTAGGCGAACTATGAGAAATAGGAAATTCAGGAAAGTTTCTCGCCACGACACTCGGCCGCGCGGAGAAAACCACAACATAACTACTGAAATACCAACAGTCTATCACGAATCCTACCAAAGCAAGAAAACGAACATATATTATATCTGGCTAGATGCGAAACGCTGGACTGACTTGAATGCACTGCCACAGATCTCGACTGAAATTACCATCGAAACCACGAACCGCAGAGATTTTACTGGTACCAGTAGCCGTGCGGTTCCGCAGAAGAAGCGAATATTGTAGCATACAGCAGAAATCGGTGACGTACAGAATAGTGGTCCACGTAGGCAATACTATGGCAGAGGAGAATATGCCGAGAATATGCTGAGGTGGGGGTGTATCGAAGAGAATATCGGCCGAAAGACGTTGATGGGCGGTTGTAGTGGGTAGAATACTTGTGGACTGTAGTGGCGATGGAGATAGTGCGCTAGTTATGGACGAATCACTTGTAACGGAACATCTCCCCGATTTCCCACGTTCGTTTTGCGGCATGCGGCAAATCTTTTTTTAGTTGTCTCGCGGCTCCAAACTACTATTACCGTACTCAGCCCGCCTCCACGCCGATCGATAGGACACGATATTTTCCATTGACTGCCTTTTTTAAATGGTTTTGATTGTTTCTTATCGTTCTTTTTCGTTTTTATGTTTAATAGACTTGATTATTTTTGATGAATTCTCCTATATTATCGACAATCAAGAATACATTGGAATTGAAGGGAGTGGCCAACGAGTTCAAATAATTAAAGGACTCCCTAACTAACAATTTGCGCGCTTCAATCTTCCGCCGCAATTCTGCGATACGCGGCGGGTGCGGCGAGCGCGACGCCGTGTTCGGGGAGGAGATACTGGATCCAAGGAATCACTAGTGCGCACTTCGCCTTCAGGGAAGGCTAAAAGTTCCTTTTTTGCCGAAGTGGTCGGTCATGAGATAACTTAATGGAACGCAGAAAGACGTTTGGCCTTTTTTGCAGTGAGTGCAGATATTACATTTCCTCATTATGTGCTGGTTTTAGGTATCATTTGCACATTCCAAGGTTACTGGCTCAGACAGCGCGCGATACAGCGTCTGAATAACGGCTATATCTCCTAGTTGTGTGTTAAACTTTGTTGTCGTTTACCGGGCAGAATACACAATTAGATCATGTCTGCGTTCTTCTTGAGAGCTGTTCCACTTTCGGGTTGAGCATTCTATAATAACTCGCTGTGTCAATATGTTTGCAAGCAAATCTGTCTTAGTAGAAAGTATCTCAGCGAATGAGGTAAGCTACTCCTTCAGGTATCAGCGAGTGGTTCCCTGTGCAGAGACAAGTCCCCTTCGTCCGTGGTCGAGGAGAATGATCCACCGTAATCCACCGATCACGAAGTTGCGACCATGCCTTAGATCCAACTCTGAAAAGTGAGAGTGTAGGGTTAATTTTTTACTCCCCTATTGGAACAATGCATCGAAACAGGATTATAGCTATAGAATGCCTAATAAGCAACGAGGTCAGGTTTTGAGCGGTTGACCAAGAATGGGCAACTTGCGCTCTGGTTTAGCATACCACGGCTTTAGACTAAACTAACGATTATTTTGTTACCTATTTACGGGTGCGCCGTAAATATGGTAACAAAATGATCGTCGTGCAGAAATCGTGAACTTGATACATGGTGAATTTATGTAAACTATTTACTATGCATCGCGTCTACAAAATGAATGCACGGTCATCTAATATACCCGTCTCCTGTACTAATAATAGTTCAAAACTGCTTTTGCTACTCATCCACGGCGGCACGCAGATTTCTTGGAAATATCTTGGTATCTCAATCAGTCATATTAATGAATGATTGAAATGTCTGTTTATTTCAAAAAAAGGTGTGCGATGTTAATGTTCGATTGGTGGCGTCTGAAAAGATCCAGTCAGCCGAGCGACCCGACTGGTGCTGAATAAAACCAGCGGTTAACTTTGACCCCTTCATGGTTTACAAATTGGAATGGATCAATCATAACGTAGTAACATTATGTGGGCTTCGAGATAACAAAACTAGGATCATATTCAATCGCAGCTCTTCACATTCTCAACAGGTAATCTGTCCGGAGACGGACTTAACTTGAGGGACATGCATGATTAGCGCTACAGGTCAGGATGCGCAATCGCAGTCGCATTGCCGAAGCTTTAAACTGCACAGTGCGCCAGCAGATCAAACCTCTTTCAACAAAGGGGCGGCGACGGTGCACTGCTCCCATTCCACGTATTTGCATTTTTCGCATAAATTCTTTTTAACTGGCACGTCTTTTGCTGCGAAAGCGTTGCATCTCTTCGTGTGTGCTTTGCACTTTTCATCCGCTTTTCGCGGAGCATAATCACTGTACTTGTAGACATTGATTACAAGAAACGCTTCTATCGAGCTCTCATGCCCAGAGATAAACTATGACACAGGAGTGCGCTTGCACTGATTAATATTGTGTATGAATTTTGTAGTGTTCCAGAACCTCTCAGGTAAGTAATGGGCGGATGGATGGTGAAAAGATTACCTGCAAACCACTAATTGTCGCTCAATTCAACAACGAGATGCACACTATCGATATTCTGAATGCTACTGAAAGAAAGCAGGAGCTACTGGAAAATGTAAGCCGCGGGTTTTCGAATTTTTCATTATAGGGCCTATGTAAAGCGAATAGGAGAAAATTGAGAGTATTTATCGAGGAACTTCTGAGACACCTTTTTTCTATTCAAACGGTCTTGATTCATTTCATTGCAATTTCTTCAGCCGTCGTTTTGGAGAAGTACTGGTGGTGAAGCCATATGCGATGACCTCGTATAGGGAATAACTTGTCCCGTGGCGTTCATATTGAATGGTTCCGACTTACCGTCATAGATAGATGACGCGTAGAAGACGAAGATATTCATTGTTGTGTTCAAGATTAATCTCTATGACGAGGGTCAGGGTCCGATCCGGGTTTTAAGCTCTTAACAGGAATCGATGTCCATGGCGAAATGCGTGAAGCTTGGTGTACTTTTTACAGATCTTATATTATGGGGCCCTTAATAAACTTCAAATGATACTAGGAGAAATGTTTTTCTCAAATGTGCAGTCACTCTTATATTTGCAGGCTTGCTTCAAGGATAATGTGAATCGTTCGACAGGGCTAGAATTTGATGTTCAAACTTGCAGACAAAAACTTCTGCTTGAGTTAGAAACCGTGAAGTCCTATGAGTGGAGGGTAGTAAGTGATCGTTTCCGAAGAAATTCTAATGTACTTGTTATGTGAATACTTTTCAGAAGCTACCGTTGCGTATACGTTCTGTGAAATGTCTCGAAAAGTTGAAAAAAATTCATTGTCTAATGAAACGGATGGCAGCAATCGCAAATGAGAATGTAAATCCATACTACTATAGAGCAAAATGTGATCTTATAATTAAATGGTCGCGTTATCATACAGATTCCTAGTTCCAACAGTCAGTTTGAAAGTCCTCAGGGAATTAAACGGAGAATGTAGTGGAGATCACGAAACGAGGAAGTCGCAATTTTTTTCAATTTTTTCTCCGATCTCTTTTTCAGCTCATCCCTCTTTTTTCCTCTTATGATTTCAACGTTGATTTCGCGATGGCTCCGATCAGTCGCATTTTGCAATATCTGACTCCAATATATTAATTAGAGAAGATCGCGAACACATCAATGCTGACCGTGTTCACTCCATTACCCCATTAGGTTTTCTGTGTGGTTCACTTCGTTGTGCAGTTTCAAAAAGCTTCTAAAACAATTGAAAGGTGAGGATGCCCAAAATGTATTTTCTCTTTTGGCTCAACTCAAAGGTACAGTATAAAAGGAAGTGTCATGCATGGTGTAGAATTAAGACTTTGAAGTTCGGGTAAGGTTATCCTGTGAAGCCCTTCTGAGTTATTCTACATATAGTAAAACAAATGATGGTTTTGGAGTCTCGAATCGAGAATCATGATATAGCATTGAGGAGTAATTGGAAATCCTGTGTGTCTGAATATTTTTTCGACTGGCGCTTTTTGAAATAGTTAGCAGCTATTTTGCGATGAACTTATGAGCCCCGAGATGAATGGTCCCATAATTTGTTTAACTACAATCATAGGTTTGTCTGGTCAATGTTGCTGTTGCTTCAGGGTTCCGTGTAAGAGCCTAACCTCATCTAAATCGTGATAGATTTCGCATCTTGATGTGGAAAGATAATTCGTCAAGTTCCGGAAGCGAAACCTTAGGAACGTAATCACCTGGGAATGAATCACTCTTCTAGTTAACGTTGAGAGGGACTCGGGAATCGACTACCTAAATGAAGAGTGCGACGGACTTGCTGTATTTTTCCTGGGTAGTGCCAAAGTGGAAAAGCGCCTATTTCCAGACTATTGCTAGTCGGATGCAAACATGTTCACTCAAAATTTGATCACTGTCATCGACAGCTTCATCCTCTTTCGAAGCCTGTTTAGTTTCCGGTGAGATCTGTGGTCAATGGAATCCTGGGATAGACAAAAGGCGTACGCTTATCTGTCGTGCAGAGATCAGGACCAACTTTTCGACATTGTAAGATGATGTTGAACGGAGATATTCTGTAATATGATATCGCTAAACCAGGCATCACTTGATTGACAACGAATTCAGAAAGTTAGTAGACAAATGACTGCGATCACGTTCTCTGTATATCCTGGATGAGTAGCACCTTCATGTACCTTTCTTCGAAGTATCGTCTTCTAAAATCATCAAGTTCAAGCCTCTATCGAGAAGACTACGCTTCCGAGGCATTTGTGCTTCTGGGGAAGGATACTTGGTCGCAGTGGCCATTCTCTGATTTCAAATCTACGCTCCAAATCTGCAAACGATTATGGGAACAATGTTATGGGACCAATGCCTCTCGCTGTTATACCACCCGAACGGATAAGCGAGTCGAAGTTGTGCAACGGCGCAGCTGGTAAGGTGATGGACTGGTAGGCATGACATCAAGGTTCGATTCCTTGATGCATGTACTCGTTTTGCTTTTCCATGAAATGCCTACTGAACGCTTGCAAAACGTTTTCGGGTTCAAAGTTGGACATCTACGGGGCTTCCTCACAATTTAGGATACCGGGGAGTAGTAATCCAATAAAAATTTCAACACTATAGACCAAGTAGATACGCCTCTACCCCGAACAGCCAGCATCATATCTCGAACTTTTCGGTATCTCCCTGTATTCAAGGTAGGAGGTGGTCGAATAACTCATCCGAGCTCAGCTCTCTTTGAGAGGGATACGGTCCACACTTTCTAGGAGTATTGCCCGCACTTCCGAAGCGGTGGCACAACTTAACTGACATTGTTGAAGAAATACTGTGGAGCCATAGATTTTTGCTTTGCGTGCACATACGATTATCCGCTAATTCTATTCTTGAGTTGAACGCCCTTTCGAAAAGCGGTTTCATGAGGTAGATGTTGTGGTGCGATGGGACATGATATCACGGCTGTACTCAAAATCCTGAATTCACCTTGAACTTGCTTTGAAGTTGTCCCCTCTGGGCATTCATTGTTGATTTGAAGCAGTATCCAGTGAAAAGGACTGTCGTGCGATGAGTCTTTCATATTAATTTTATGATAACCTATCCTTCCAATAGTTTGCACGTGATAGTTACAACCCCATATGACATCGTAAATGGTCGATAATAGACTAATTCGAAAGCTTATGGTCTCTCGCATTTCCATTATTTTCGTAGGTGACACTCCGTTGTGATGATACGAAACGTTTTTTTCATGTAGGAGGAAGTGTGGCTTCTCCTGACTCTTGAACTAGAAGTTATGGACTCTTCTAGCAGCGTGATAAAATTAGAGCTCATGGGATAGATCACAAAGCTGAAGGTTAGGTTTCACTTCGGAACCTCTATATCCCCACAGACGTACGAGGTTTCTTTCGCGAGGTTACGGGTCCATAGTCGCTGTCATCTTCAGGAGACCGCGCAGGATCGTTGTGGTCGCATTCCACGAACTCGACTTCCTCGCAAAGGACAACGGGCTTCTTTCCATAGCATCGACAAGTACGGTCCAAAGCTTTATTACCGCCTCCTGGTAACATGTTGAAACGCGTTCGATCCAATGAATCATTCAGAATCATTTAGAACCTTTCTCCTTGAAGTCTCTCAAGCCCATTAGTAGATGATATTTGGAATCCCTCTTTTGCTCGAATATAGCTCGACCTCTACTGGACCATTGAGTTGCAGAAAAACCTTTCTTTGTTATAACTTTTCAGAGTTCCTAAATTGTGAGGGAGCTCCGTAGATAACCAACATTAAGCCCAAAAACGTTTTGCAAGCGTTTAGGATGCATTTCCTGGAAAAGCAAAACAAGCGCATGCATCACGAAACCAAACTCTGATGTCATGCCTACCAGTACACCGTCCTATCAACGGCGCCACCGCGGCACAGTTGCGGTTTTTTCGGCTCAGTGACCCGTTCGGTACAGTTGTATACACAGGGAGGCATTGGTCCCGTAACCTTGTTCCCAAAATCATTTAGCAGATTTGGAGCACAGTTTTGAGATCAGCGGTCGAAACCACCTACAGTGGCATACATCTCATCTTAAATGACCACCGTGACGAAGTATCCTTCCCCTGGAATCGCCAGATGGTGAACGGTCACTATTCTTCTTCGTCTTCTCGCTGGCGTTGATCCAGCGCTTTCGCCGGGGCCACTAAGAACTTGTACTCATGGAATCGACGCATTCTCGAGCAAAATGCATTCTTGCATTTCTATTCTAAGAAATCCAGAACTTTTAATGATTTTGCTTACCTAACACAATATTAACGCTGGCTTTTGACAAATACGACATATAAAATAAGGACAATCAAATATACTAGGATAGCAACTAAACGACCTACATATCACAGGGGTCGAGCCAGAAGCTTCACAACGGGGCGACGTGGCTCGATTCCATACAGCGGCTTCGGGTTCCCATTCCCGGGTCGATCGCTACTCATTGCATCTTCTTCCTCGACCTCGGTGCTCGGGTGGAACGAACGGACTCCGCTACGAGCGACGGGACACTAACGGCCAACTCGAAAGCGGCAGACCTATTCTCTGTTGTTGCATAGGCCGAGCACGTCTACACTCGCGCGGACACCCTTGATCCTTTAAGGGGTCGTGTGTGAGAGACTGGGGCGGCGAGGATAAAAAAAAACAACGAAACCAAAACCGTCCTCACTTACTGCGACAACCAGCTGTAAGTCATATGTACATCTTAGTTAATAGTCGACTCCCTACTGGGCCTAGCTACCTAACCTGTTTGAGGGTGGTATCTGATGGCCTCAGACCATGGCCGTTTTTTCCTAAACATTTCCCAAAAACATTTCGCTGGGGCAGCGGTGTTGTAGGTGGAGCTTCTGGCTACAGCGAACTGATGGTGGCGCCAATCTTCAGCGGATACAGTAGTGGAGTCAACCATGTTTTAAGCTGTTTGCCGCCTGACATGAGTACGTCAGCACTTCTCAGTTATCTTTACCCCGATGTACTTTTTGGTTGAGGCCATACGGCCATGATCCTCTTGGGAGCTTTTCATCCACTCCACTTTTCATCGAACTTAGCACCGCAGACCGGAGACATTGTCATCACAACGCTCCCGGTCTGCGATGGCAAGTTAACCCATTGAGTAGCCCGCCAGCGGGCCACGGTAGTGTTTACTTTATTTATTGAACCTTTTTATATTTTTTGGCGCCTTCAAATATAAGCTAGACTCACAGCCTCCGGGGAAACTTGGGGCGTTGTGGGCCAAGGATCACTTACTCCCAACGTTATAATAGAAGACAAAAGTTTACGTAAGGTCAGTGTTAAAAGAAGCAAAATCAAGCGTAATCAGGTGGTCATTCACACATACTATTTGTAATATTGGGTTGTCCGAAAAGTTCCCGCCGATTTTTGATTCATCTTTGAATGAAAATTCCTAGAAGAAGAAATCCATTGCCTGAACACTACATCCTCCATTCTGTTTAGTAAAGAGTCGCCATCTTCCTTTGGTTTCCAGTTGCCCTCTTCCATAGAAGGTTCCAGACTTAAAATCGAAGAACTCTTTCAGGTGCTTTTTGCAGTCCTCCAGCGAATTGAACGATTTTCCATTCAAAGAATTTTGCAGAAACCCAAACAAGTGGTATTCTGATGGTGCTCTGTCTGGACTATATGGGGGGTGTGGTGAGACATCCCACCCGAGCATTAGCAACTTTTGACGAGTGGCCAAAAATACGTGTGGTCTGGAGGTACCTTGTTGGAAGGTTACGCCCTCACAATTGGCCACTTCGGGTCGCTTTTGGTCTATCGCTGCCTCCACATTTTCTAGCTAACTATAGTACCTTTCCTAAGTCATCTTTTGATTGGGCGACAACAGCTTATGGTAAGTGATTTCCCTGAAATCCCATCAGCAACTCGGCATAGTCATCCGCACCTGGATCTTGACTTTTGCAGCGGTTTCTGACGGCTCACCAGGGGCTTCACGATCGTTTCCGCTGCTCATTGCTGTACACAATCTCATTTTCTTCTCTCGTGCCCATGCGTTTCAGAAACGGCTCATTTTTATTTCGTTCGAGCAACGAGTCGCACATGGAGGCGCGATCCATCGCATTGCGCTCGCTCCTTTCGCGAGATATCTAAACATCAAGGCGCTTTACAAAACCAAGCGTCTGCAGATGACTACGGATGGTTAATTTCGAAACACTAAGCCCTTATCCTACTCCACGAGCAGTGATGTGCCGATTCGCTTCGGTTAACATTTTAGTTGGTCGTTTAAACTGATGATAGTCTCTCTGGGGGTAGCCGATCTTCGAAGACAAATTCACTCTGTTTGGATTCCGCAAACTAGTCATGCACTGTACATTCCTCTAGGGTATGGTCTACTCAAACGTTATATACCTTTCTTGCGGCTTGAGCCGCACTCTAGGCCCTTGCGGTAGAAGAAATACTTCAGGTGTCGAAAATGCGCGCAGTGGTCCTCCATTTTCATACGAGTCCTGAGACGAACTCCGACAAATGTTGACAGAATTCCAACAGGAATGTAGAGGAGGACCTACTCTTTCAAAAAACATATAACTATTAAGTTGGGTCCTTGATCTTTTGTACAACGGTTGATAAATCCGGGGTGTCGAAAATCGGCGGAAACTTTTCGGACAACCCAATAGTTTGGGAAAACACTTTAGAAAATTATGGCGTTTGGAACATTTGTTCCAAACTCTTTTGACATGGTTTATAAGCACGACCTTTTTCTCCGGATATTCTATGTAGCTACCAGTGCATCTTCTCCTGCTCCCTTTCGGACTTTCATTCCAATTTGTAAACTGTTTTGGGGAGGAATGCTAGCCGAAAACACTTTGAAGTAAGGGTCTTACAAGGTTTGTCACAACAATGCTATCTGCCTCTAATCAATTCATCGAAGATTTGAGGATAAAACTAATCTTCCATGTCCGGAAAATGTTTTATGATGTTTTGTTGGATCTTTATCTCAAAAGCCACGAAGGTTCAGAAATGCGCTTAGCTGTTCCCTCTTACATGTAGGACCTAACAAAGTAACAATGGATGTTGATTTTCGCACCCATTCTTTGAGATAAAATTTGATTAAATTTGATTAAACTATCACGGAAGAAGTGATAAGTCTCCTACAACGTAGCACGTACGTTTTGTGGATGACTTATTACTTAATCAGTGACATTTTAATGGAACTTCACCTCAAAGGACAGGGGTGTTAGAATTAATGTTGCTACTGGGACCGCGTGGCCCGCCGCCACAACAATAGCCCGCGAAAGGCGCGCTCGATCCCGGCCGCCTGACACCCTTGATACACGCGGTCGCCAATGGATTAAGATATTCGCCTATACGTGCGCGGGTTTGTTCGCGCTCCCGCAATGTGGATACGTAGTTATTGTGCTACACTTCCCAATATTGGTGAAGAAGTACTAGCATGTCCTTGTATAACTCTGCGAGATTGTTGGAAGCGTCCTAAACGAAATCTACCTGCGACGGTAGAGCGGTAGTGGGTGCTGAGGGCCAGCGATATGAAGTCTATAGGTCTCAGGACGTACGCGATCACGTCCCTCCCCAGGAAGGGGTAATAGGGCGGGAATTCAGGGTCGCTTCAATCTCAGCGGCTATGGTTTGGCTAATCTGGTTTTAGTACAGCGCCACCAATGGCCTTTTTATATGCGGTTTCGAATAGGCTGAACTTACGCTGCGAACTCATTAATGGAAGATGCACTGTGTTGTGCAATGTGTTTAGACTGCGTCCGCGTCATCCTTAGGCTTAACAGTCTGATTCTGTTGCAGATACTGTTGCTTCGAGACGGACTGCGTGCTTGTTGAGATTCTCAATACACGCACACAAGTATACAAGTATACTTGTGTGCGTGTATTGAGGATGTGTGTCCACTATGTGGAAAGCCTTTCAATTGGCCGGCTTATTTTCCAGCTCTTTGTTCATTTGCATCATTTCACGGAGAAACCGCTGGAGAACATTGGGCATTGAGATAACATAGACAGGGTGAGTGGAATGATAAATTCAGCACAAAATCAGTTCGATTCTTGCCCTGATTCTCAAACTCGAGTAACGCTCTTGTACAGGCATAAAGTACCAAGATAATTCATGATATCACAATCGGTTGACCGAGACGAGGGTCATTCTCGACTTTTATGTCCTTGGTTCGCTCCATATTTGGCTACAGTATTCAATAACCGGGAGAACATAGGCTCAATAAAGCTTTATCAGAACAGTGAGATCAGAAGTCTTGTCAACCGCGAATAAGCCGTAAAGGTACAGAGTGTCCCAAAATTATTGGCGCCAAAATTCAGAAATTTTTAAGGTAGGAATAATATATCAAATTCACATAACCTGTTATTAATTAGTTGCATAAGAAGGTTTCTTTGCAATATGCATGGCTACTAATGTGGAACTCTCAATATCGTTCAGATGGAGGAGGCTGATTCAATGCCACTTGCAGTCATTGACACGCGAGTGGTGGAAGTGCATTATGAAATTCTTTGGGATTTTTGTAACAATCGTATAGGAGGCTCTTAAGCGATACAGAAAATAGCTTGAATCAGAGACAAACCAGGAAAGGTAGAAAGGTGGAATGTTTCTGAAGATAGGACTATCAAAATGGTCCGTCCGACAATCGGTCGGGATTCTTGGTGACCCATCAAAAGGAAGTCAACGGGCACGGCTTACAGGAGTTATCGCGATGGAAAAATGTCATGCAGAAGCTCCACTGCCGTTTCTATCGTATGCAGAAATTTCGCTTCAATTCCGATCCCAACAGATACTGCAAGGCCAAAAATGCAGAAAGTCGAAAGTGGTGACACGCAACCCTTCGTCTTTTTCTCTGGTCAAGAAATTTTTCAAGATAAAACCATTCCTCAACAACCAAAACGTTCGCGTTCTAGAAACAAACGCCTAGCGTGTAGTATCTCACAAAAAGGTTGCTATCAGAATAGCAAAATGATGTTTTCCGAGGAAATCACTGGCAAGGGTAAGCCGCTCGTGGTTTCTTCGGTGCAGGCATGAAAATTGACCAAGAACAGTACTCAAACGGCGTACTGATGGAAGTAAATGAAACACTGATCCGACTACGTTTCCTGAAACATCTCGTAGCCCTTCCAGCAGGACGCTTCTCCAGCCCGCAGAGCCAAGCTTGCCCGCGAGTGATGCCGACGACAGCTGCCCGACTTCATTGGTGAGGAGGGATGGTCATCCTATCTTCCAGAACTTGACTCACTTGACCCCACGACTGGTCCCTGGTTAGAAGAGGACCTGTCGAGTTTGCAATCCCAGTTTAAAGTCCTAGAATGCAAAGGCTGAAGAATGGTTGGAAAGAAATGGAGGAGGATATCTGCGTGCCACATGCGATCAAGTCGAGAGCAAACTTTGACTTCTAACCGCGCTCATGGGGGATATTTTTATAGGAGACTGTAGCATGTTGTAGCACATAGTGTTGGCTAACGTGCATAGAGATTCCATGGTCTTTCGCCGCTATGGCTATAAATCGGCGCCAATAATTTTGGGACACCCTGTATTGGGAAGTTTTAGGCAGAATAATATCAGTATGCATACCCCACTTCATAGAAATAGAAATCGTAACATCAAGATTGTTTGCTAGGGATGGGGCGCCTGTTAACAAAAGAGAGAGTGCGAGTTTTATCGTGATCTAAGGCACAGTTCGAATCGGTGCTTCCAAAGTGAAAAAAGGCTCCGAAAAATTGTTAAAAAGGGGCTGGACGAGAATGAGACCAGAAGAACGGAGAAGAGTGGGGCGTTTGGACGAGCTATATAATGTGCGTCATTGCGTACGTGTGGGTCGTGGTGCAAATAACTGACTACGATAAGCGTAAACTCATTCACTTATAAGCATAATGCATAGCAGCATAAGTGAACAGAAAAACCCTACTAACAGCGAAAGTAGCTTACCTTTTTCAGCCTCTAGGAGTAGGTTGTGGTGATCAGCTGGTTGTGTGTGGGTCCAGAACGAATAATTGCAAACTGTCTCGCCTCGACGCTCATCTGACGTGACATCGATCGAGGGGCGGGAAGGCCGCGCGAGCCGGGAACAGGGTTTCCACTATGCCCTAACCGTCGGGTTTTTTGGGTGCGAGAGGGTCCTTCCTATCACCCTTGGGGGCCACTGAGTATTCCAAAGGGAAGAACTCAGTAACCATTTTTATCGCGAATCGTACCTTTGACTTTCAGGTTCATGAGATCAGTTCACGTTGACATGGAACCAACTTTGCGGTCAAGGAACCCTGCTTTCTCTGCAAGGCTGTCCATATCCGACCTGACTACTACATTAATATCATCGGCACTTACTGTACTAAACACTGTAACGGTTTGATCAACCAGAACTGCAGAAGGGAGTTCCAATGTATAAATAAGGAGCAACAGAGGCGAGAGAACCCCATCATGACGCACCGGATGTAACCTATTTTTAATCGGAAAAAAGCGTCTTCGACTTTGGCACAAAACCAACGATCGGAAACACAAGACTTTACCCATTTCAAAAGATTACCCCGAATGTCGACCCTCTCCAGCTTGTGTAGCAAAATACCATGGTCAACTGTGTCAAAGGCTTTACTAATAGCAAAATACATATATGTATGACGTCAACATTTCTCTGTGAATTAAGAGCACTTATACACCTATTGGTATATGCCAAGAGTTTCGGACAAGCAGAAATCCTTAACAAAACTGAATTGGCCTCAAGGGAAAAGGTTCAAACGATTAAACCAATCAAGGAAAAATGATTTCATGATTTTTTCATTGATTCACAGGGAGCCGGCGCAGTGCTAATGGGCCTAAATTCATTAGAGAGAGAAGCTTTGGATTTTTTTAAGAGCTGTGACAACCGATTCCTTCCATAGGAGAGGTACTCGGCCGAAATTGGAGGAATATCCTTACTATATATAAAGCGCTCGCGTCTGTCTGTCTGTCTGTCAGGAAATTCGATACTACCTGAAGGAACACCTGGAGAGGTCGGGTTAATTTTGGAATGGGTTGATGCGCCGGAATTTGGCGGGACCATGGGCAGATTCTTCTCATTCGCTCTCACAACAGCCCAGACGCCGGGGAAATTGAGCAAAGGTGGGGGATGAGTCAACAATTTAAAAAAGGAAGCCTATCCACGGTGGGCGGAGCGTTCTCGCAGTGGGCGGAGCGCTCTCGCAGTGGGCGGTACTTTCCACAGAGATTCACAGCTTGATTCAAGGAAGGCGTCCAGACCAGGAAAAAAATAAAAAGGGTGAGCAAGGCCCTATGAGTGCTGGACATGCGTAAGCTGAGCGACGCCCCGCGCACAGTGGGCGGGGCGTGCGTTGAGATGAAAACTACTTCTCAAAAATGGTTGTAACCATTCGACAACGTTCTAGAATGCGGGAAAAAAGTGGCTAGAGGTACTGGAACAAATTTGGCCAAATTCTCGAAGTGGGCGGGGTTGGCACTAAAGTGGGCGGGGCTTAGATTAAAATTTATAACTTTATTCAGAAACGTTCTGGGATGCCGTAAAAAGGTGTTAAGGTGTAAAAGAACAAATGTCAAATCCTCGAAGTGGGCGGGGTTGGCACTAAAATGGGCGGGGCCTAGATCAAAAGTTTATAACTTTATTCAGAAACGTTCTGGGATGCGGCAAAAAGTGGTAAGATGTAGTAGAACAAATGTGTTCAGATCACACAAGTGGGCGGGATTGGCACTGAAGTGAGTGGGGCTCTTGGAACTCGGGAAAAAGGTGTCTGGAGGTAGTAAAAGGTGATAATGGTTCGAAGTCCGAAGTGGGTGGGGTTTGCAAAGAGGGAGGCGGGGCCGAAATCAAAAATTTTTTACATTTGTCCTTCACACTAACCCTGACCACATAGGTGTACAACTGGGGGATACCACTGAACTCTTTCAAAAAATAGGCTAAAAATTTTCTAAAAGTTAGTGTCCATGATTTCGCACACAGTACTCTTCTACACAAGAGCAAATGCACTACATTAACTTCGGACCTCATGATAGAAATTCTACAATAACCCCGCACACACAGGTGCATACCCTGTAGAGACGTGTAAATCCCTACAACACCCAAAGTTGTCCTCTCAAAGTTAGTGTTCATGACCACACACACCCCATTTCACAGGAGCACTCTTTATGACCACATACAGCCCAAACCAGAATAGTTGTTAAAGTTAAGATCAGAAAAGTTGAAGTTATTGCTTGGTTAATCGCCGTCGCCTTTGCTGAAGTATAATGTGTACCAGTTGGGCTACGCACGCCAATGCGTGCAACACATGCCCACGC
>UZAF01000051.1:0-20716 GCA_900617895.1 Haemonchus placei | reverse complement strand
ATGTATGTATGTATGTATGTATGTATGTATGTATGTATGTATGTACCGATGTACACTTCCAATGCGTACTAGTTCTATGGACTTTGTAAAGGCTGTAACTGTTGCACCATTCGCATCGAGATGCATACGTAGCACGCACGCAGCTTACTGCAGCCAGATATTTGCAATGGCATACACATTTGGACATCGCGTCCAATAATCCATTGCATTTCTTCTCATTCTCGTCTATCACCTAATATTAGCCCTTATCGAGAACTCTTGAGCCTCTAAATACGCCGAATTTTCCGTTTTTCTTCACCCCTTCTACACTATTCTTTTCTCTTGCTACCGTTGTGCGTCCAAAGCTTTATACCCTAAACTTGTCGGGAATTAATCCTTCAATATGGAACTCGAGTAAAATTTTACTGATGAGTATTCTCTGTAAAAGAATTTGGAATCAATGGCAATTGATATAGAAATATTGCCGATGGCCAGAATTGTCGGTCATTATATTGTTTTACGTGGAAGAGTTCCTAAAACGGCAACGCTGGGGAAAACCGCTGAGGGAGGGATAGCTAAAAGTACTACTGTAGTAGTAGACTTCCAAGCTTAGGAAACATTGAAGTGACGATCCAATTGCAAGGAAGTGTTGAGGGCCTGGGGACACGGTCAAGAACATCAATTGCAACGCCTTGAGAGTATCTGCAATTTAAAACGAAAAGACAGTGCTCTGAATTCGCTATGTTGAAGCACTACCATTTTCGCAAGTTCGCCGTTTCTCAGACCTGAAAATTTTTTCTATACTCTATCAATGCTCCTAGGCGTGATTTCGTCCCAGTCAAACATTTGTTACGCTTGAAGGAGACCAGCTCTCAACTAATAGCAACTCACACCGATGGACGTCCAAAGTGAATAGAAATTTCAATAGGTCGCGCCAGTTCCACCAACACCGAACAGTTTACCAACTGAAAAAATCGATAGAGCAAGTGGAATCCCCGGCCAATCATTAATAGTATCGTGACGTCGCACGTATTAGTCCACATTATCAAAGCTCATGCAGAGGGATGTGAGGCCATGGGTCATCAGTCATGTCGACGCACTCAGTCTTTTCATTCATGCTTGGATTTCGGTGTCTATCCAAAAGGCCTCTAGAGTTTTTGGCGTCAATACCGTTCTCGTAGCTAACATCGAGCGCTTAACGTCAGATTCACAATCAGCATGACCTTCTCTACTGTTCTTTCCAAGCGGTGCAATCAAGCAGCTCCTTCTTTCTTTCGCTCGGTGATTCATAATATGAACACATAACTGCCTCCCATTTTCTTCAATTCCCTTTGTGCAGAATCCCCTACAGTTCCATACGGGCATAATCACGCAGTATCCATAATGCAACTCCGATCATAGGTACGATTTATAACTAACTGATGCTTAATGTTGTCTCTCGGTGTATTAAACAAGAAAACTTTCGGCCCGATCCGCTCTTTTACTTGCATCGCTGTATAGCTGTACTGGACCGGTTTAATATGAATGGTGATCGAAGATACACTATATCTTCGGCTCCGCTTGCAAAAAACCTTAGTCTGCTTCGTATGGTATACTGCCGCGGCTGCGTATCCTTTAAGATGAGCTATTTAATGTGCTGAACTTTTGGACTCTTATCGCTCCTCGTTACGGGTACCTCCACAGCCGTTCCGTGCAATTTCTGTAATATTGCTCCTTTACAGCTCCGGTGTGAAGCGTGAATTAAGATATTCTTGGAGCTTCCTATTCTATACTGTTTACATTGCTTGTTCTACGGATAATTCTTACCTGAGCACCCATAAAGGGCGACCGGCCTCCGCGCGGGACTTTCCGAGTTTGTTGGAGGTACTACGGTTGAATAATGAAGATGTTGAGCCACTGTCTTTCTGATTGAATTGAAGTCAAGTGAAACAGTTGTGAATCGAACTACAGTGCATCATGGACAAGCATGCTATCACTGGAAGTTCTATTCTACTCATAAAGCAGACAGCAACAACCGGTGCTAGCCGCTGTCCCAGCTCTCTTATTCGGTGGAAGAAACCTCTTCAGTCGCAAGACAGCGTTTAGCGCCATTAATCGCGACCGACTGGGTGACGGTTCTACACCTATGAGACGTTCAGGTATGATCTTATATCGGAGTACGCCAGTCATCGACCATGTACCTTTATTCATGCGAGAACTCGTTTTGAAAATCAGGCTGCCGTCAGACGAGTTGTCAATCCCAGATACTCAAGTGTTGTTGTCCGTGTGAGCTCAATACCACTGATCTTGATATAGAATAGCTCGCTCCGTGGGAATGGAATATGTGTAGCAATAGTACGCTCTAATCGTTCAACTACTCATTCCTGAGAGTCGGTGTTTTCGCTCTAGTTGGTCTTTCACCTTTTCCAAATCGGATACATTTTTACGAATGGTAAGCGAATCGATCGTTCGTGTAACGAAGCCTAAACTAGAGAATCCACAGCTTCAACCGGACTTTGTGCTTCGTCTACTGGCTCTTGACTTTTCATGCATGGTATTTAACTGTTACGAGCTTTATATTCCGGGTTGGTTGGAATCGGACGAGAACTGGTCGATAATAGATTTTCTTACCGCTACATTCCACAACGAGTCGCACTCAGCGTACAGCATGGCCTTGGCGTCAAAGCGGCTAGAACCAGAGAGCACTCCGATTCTCCTTCGATCTCCACATATTTTTTTTTCAGGCAGGAGGCGGCGACAGGATTCTTCTTCAGAGTTGCACTCACTTGTTCGTTCTTCATTTAATGTCTACCGACCGCTGTCATAAGTTTGACTTACCTAATACTTAATCTATGTAATCTCTGATTCGTATTGCCAGTCTTCCTTTCTCACCGATACAGGTTGATACACATCTCTGACATTTCGGCTGGGAGATCATGCTTGTAAAAGCGTGATCACACTCGTACTCGTACCTCGTAGCGTACTCTGTAGTGACAGTCGTTTGATGAACAGAGGAGTCGTTGAGATGGAGTTCGGTTATGGATCAAACTAGTGATTGGGAGATAATGACAAACTCACAGCCGATATGCGTAGGTACCTATTCTTCTTATTTTGCGCGATTCCCTTGACTCGTAGTTGGTCTTGCCTTGAAGGCTTAATTCACGGTAATTCTGGAGTACCCGGTTTTTGACGAATAATGAGACATACAGTCTATAGTAGTACATGAACAAAATGCGAAAAACTGCGTATATAAAGAAATACAAGAAAACAAAAAAAACCAGTCAAAAAGGAGGTCTGACAAGTGTTTTTTCCTCCGCAATGTCCTCTATTGCGTACAACACACCCAAACAGCTGATTTCACTTCCTTTGCTGATTGGGTTTACTTCCCTGATATTATTGTGCTGCACTGTGACCATTCTTCTACATCTTGGATTTTGTGGATCGCAGAGGTTGGTTGAATTTCTTTTTATTGATGCTCTTTACAATAAAATGTACATATTTACCGGTGAAAATGTGACTGGGATGTGCCAGCGCCCTTTTGTGTTCTTCTCTGACACCAGACGGCAGAGTGCATAGAGACCGCGCTAAAGCGCAGAGATGGCTCGATGCATAGCTTTTAGCTTGAGGTGGTTATATAACCCAACCCGGTTCTTCTCCCCTAGCGCGGTCTCTGCGCACTCTGCCGTCTGGTATGAGAGACGCAGAGCAAGCCCGGCAATTAGATTTCATAGTCCCAAAGGGGGAGTGCTTCTCACGATACGATCTCTGGCCCCTTATTGTGCCCTATCTAGAACGTTTTTTAACCTCACACCGCTATATATGGTATCAGAGGGGGCCTTGAATCCATACCATCTGGAAAACTCAGAAACGATTTTTATCGTGAAGCTTGCCTTTAAGTTCGTGTTCCGGAGTTCTTTGTATAGGTTGAGAACATGTAAATATTAATCTAATTCAAGCTTCAGCCCTCAATAGTGGCGGGGTTCCTTATAGAAATGCGACAGCAAAGTCAGCAATGCCAAGCTACGATTAGGATTGTACGTTGCCAGCAACTCATGATCCTGCTTGCAGTATTTTGTGCGCAGTGGATCACTGAACGCTCAAGAGCCGAGCTGAGATGACGTTGAAGAAAGAGAGAAGTTGGAAAGTTTATGAAGCGTTGAAAGGGTTCAAGATTCCGTGATGTTTTAAACTCACCTTTCGAGGAGGTCTTATGTTAGTCACTATAGAGGCGAAAAAAGAAATCCAATCCCTAGATCCCATCTGCTTTTCGAGCTCAACGGCAAATGCATAACCTAGATCTGACCCACTCTTTGAGGAAGATATCATCAACCTAAAAAGTTGGTCGTGAGTGACACCGTCTCGTGAAATTTCTTCATATTGTTTTCATTTTCAAAAAAGTGCATAATCATTCGAAATAGAGAACCATGGGTGTGGTGATGAAGGTCGGACGCTACAAAATCACCGTCTTACAGATGACATCCAGACATAGACCGGATTCCAAACATATTTGGAATGCTGTTTTATTCAGAAAAGCTTGTAGGACGATCGGCAGCCAAACCTGACAAAGGCAGCAATAATGAGAAATAGTCTAATTCACGATGTTCTCTACTACGCTTAGCACGCTTAGCGAAAACCCCTGTCATTCGTCAGTTACTTTGTTCATTTTGGAAATTAGTGTAATGGATGAACTAGCTACGAGGTCACCAGGGACCGCAGAACTTGCAATTGTTAACTCCGTACTCATACTGGTATACTTTTCGTGAGCTTCAGCTGGCACGTTTGATCCTTGTCAGTATGAATTTCTGTGTCTGTGAATAACTGTCACGAGGTAAGCTACTATGTATCCGGAGAAGCCCATAGGGCCCGGCCAAATTAAGGTTGGTGGGCTAATACAACTAGCCGCATGAGTTGAGCGGACCTCCATCCAACGATCCATAGTTCATTTTGGAAAGTTTGAAGTGCAATGTCGGTGAGAGAAAGTGGCTAAAAAAGAAAAGTAGGATGTATAGAAGATAGAAAATGTTCGAAGTTTTATAAGTTTGTGCGAAATGCAGGTAGCCTGGTACTACTCCGTAACTAAATTAGTCGCATGCAGAGCCCATTCTACGTGTTCAAAAAATTACGATTAACTGCGGTTCTGCGTCATTCTCGTGCCCTCTTCACAAATAGGTTGGTTTTCACTTTTTAAAGGCACAGTTTTGAAGTCATCCATCCATTCATCAAAGTTTTTGAGGGTGCGTCATTTGCAAAGACGCTTGCTATAATTATAACCGAAAGGCATTTGTTCCCATCGAAAGTACTCAATGAGTCCTAAAGCAGCTGACATATTTCAAAATCGAACACAAAATAGACTCGCATTTTCGGGTTGCATTGATCTATTCGATATCGATTTATTCAAAATGGATGAACTTGGCCATGCACCAATTTTAAATGACGGTGACGTCCGAACTGAAGATTGGCGAGTATGAGTTGAATCCTATTTTCGATGGAACATAAGCCCATACTACAGAAGCGGCTCTTCTTTATGGTTTGCAAATTGCACACCTCGGTTCGAGAAAAAAGCTATTCAATTGTTGAAAGCCTGATACGCGACATGCTTTCACTTTTGCCATACTTTTTCCAGCTTTTTCGGGTAACGCATATTCCCGAATTAGAGGAGGAAATTGCGCCCACCTTCATCCTAGGAAATACTAGTGCTCAGTACAATTAACAATAATTTTGAGGTACCCAAAAAAAACTGGAAACCATCCTGCAGAGTAATGCAAAGGTGGCGAAGAAAGCGTGAGAATTGTTGGGCTCGAAAAGTAGCAAGAAAGGTATTTGTATGTGATAACCACCTTGGTGTCTCTCATTCAACATCTCAGTGTCATCTTACTATTATCATCATCACGTGAATATGCAGTAATAACAAGGTCAACATAACACGGCCACTTTGAGTGTGAGTCGACCGAAACGGTTTCATAGCCCTTATTATACCATGTCTATTCCGTTTTTCGTCTCAACACCGGTCCATGCTCTATTCCTAGAGACTACAGATTCGTTCTAGCAGGAAATTTTAGAAGCTTTTCTCGTTTTTAGCTGTGCCTTCGAGCACCTCGCGCGTAATGAGTGGAGACCTGCTCAACTCATGTGTGTTGAATTGGTTTATTCCCCTCTTTTTGAACTTGACTGCGCAAATTTACATAGATTACTCTTACATCCCCCCACGCCCCCGTGGGTGGGATTCAACACATTATTTTTCTACCACATATCATCAGTGTCCTGGTTTCACCGCCTGTCTTCCTATCAAATAGGGACGTCACGTTCAAATTGATATGTGGTAGAAAAATAATGTTTATTTTTCTAGCACATATCATCAGTGTCCTGGTTTCACCGCCTGTCTTTCTATCAAATAGGGACGTCACGGTTCAAATTGATATGTGGTAGAAAAATAATGTGTTGAATCCCACCCACGGGGACGTGGGTGGGTTTCAACACATTATTTTTCTAGCACATATCATCAGTGTCCTGGTTTTACCGCCTGTCTTCCTATCAAATTGGGATGTCACGGTTCGAATTAACAATCTCCGCTGACGCCCCGCCTCAGTAGGCAGAGTTCACCACCTACTATCAGCACTCCCATGCTACCGCTTGAACGCGTATCAAATTCACTCCTTCCAGACTCAAATTGACATTTTTCGCTCGCGCTACGTCCGCCGTGGCGTATTATGGTCGTGCCACCTACCATCATTGTTTCCATTTTGCCGCTCGTACTCCTAGCAAAATTGAACGCCTATATCCAAATCTCCGACACTCGCTCGAACCTGCCTCTTGTGAGCGGAGTCCAGTCCTGCCACCTACCATGAGTATTCTCATCCTGCCTCCTGTACTCCCATTGAGTTTGAAGCTACTGGGTTCCTGGGAACAGGAGTCATGATTCTGTGGTCAGACATTTGATTCCTGCAAACCCTGCTTCCTATGGGCGGAGATTTGCCTGCTACGCACCATAAGTGTTCTCATCCTGCCTTTCTTTCACTCGGTTACATAGTTAGCCATCCATTTCAGCTGACCGAGACAGAGCATTGATTGAACTTGCTTCGATGTGCGCCATCTACAGAGCAGCCTTCAAAATTTGAGCTCATTGAATGGGTTCAGTTCGCATACTGATACAGCATGCCTCAAAAATACAAAAAAAACCAAATGTCACTATCCATTGTGAATCATTCGGAACTTCTTTGCTGAGAATGGCAATAGAACTTATATGCACGTCTTCTTACATTATGGACAACAACAAGCTACAATCACGTTCCATAGTATCTTCCCACTAGCACAGATCGAGGCCCAAAAAAACGTATCGTCATCAGTCGTGTGAATACAATTTATGTAAGTTCAAAGTGTACGCGATGAGTAGAACAGTGATTCGTTCCGCCACGGAATACTCAGACGAATCACTTAGTGGGGTTGACTCTCTTGGCTCATCAGTGTGTAAGAATCAGCTCCACTATAGGATAAATACTACCAACACGTATAAGTAGACGGATAAACGGACGGAAAAAGTAAAATCAATGATCCTAGCTGGTAAAAAGGATGTCAGAACTATGCAGTCTTCTTCGATAGAGGCCCTACATTGAGTTGTCTGTTAAAGTGCGTATGGTACTGGGATTAATTAAAGCATGCCATGCATGTATCCTATGTGTTTGAAACCGCAACACTGTTGTTACCACCACAAACCTGTAATACATATACTTGTATTTATACACACACTTACATACACAATATGCACGTACAGTAGCGCTCAAAAGTATTCGGCCGGATGCCTCTTCAGTCGTACTTTTCAGTCGCAACTCCTTTTCTACTGGATGTTATCACGCGAAATTTGTAGCATGGGTGTAGGGTGAATGTTCACCACTATTAACCTGCAATCTGTTCATGTTCCAAATATCCCAAGGAGCTTGAAATCAAAACTAAATGGAGATATAGACATTGGTCCTTCCATGTAGGACTTTTTTGCTTTTTGCCATGTCTAAAGTGTACGAGCGCTAATGCCAAACACAGAAGAGAAGAAAAACGCACGTAAAATGCGAATAACTGCAGACGCCACAAACTTGCTTTCAGCATGGTCTACAAACGCCTTCCTCTTAGTTATGTTAACATTACTGCTCCGCAGTCAAATAGTGTTCGATAGAGTGGAATATGCCTCAGTAAGACATATCGAAATTTCATGCGATTTGCTCCACTGAGAAAAAAGTTGCGGCCGAAAAACCTTGGCCGAATACTTTTGAGCGCTACTGTATGTCATGCACGTATTACACATATATAACCATATTACTTGCGCGCATGTGTATACCTCTACACATGCAGTTATAAACTTGTCCACATGTACCCGTAACTACATTCACTAAACCTTGTTACTATACATACATGTATACGTCAAATTATATTGTATAACTAATGAACTACATACTCAATTCTGTGAAATTTCTCTAATGAGCGTGTATACATAGTCATAGCTATATTTAAAAGAATACTTATAGATGATTCCATCTGTATATGCACTCTTATTATTACTAGCAAAGACGAATTGCTTAATATTCACCTGTCAAGACGTTAGCCAAATTTTTTTATCAGATATACAGGTAATTTTGAAGGTATTAGCTATTCTAAGACACTCTGTATAGATCTCTATGAGGGATTAGAATCTCTATGAAGGAATCTATTAAAGGCAGGGTTCGCGATAAAAAAGGTTACCGAGTTGTTCCTCTAAGAATACTCAGCGCCCCCGCTGCTGCCGTAGTTCGCGTTCCCGC
The DNA here is from genome assembly GCA_900617895.1 of Haemonchus placei. Taxonomy (NCBI): domain Eukaryota; kingdom Metazoa; phylum Nematoda; class Chromadorea; order Rhabditida; family Trichostrongylidae; genus Haemonchus; species Haemonchus placei. The sequence continues at coordinate 11,972 of UZAF01000051.1, read as the reverse complement.
CCCTGGATTGGTGTCACGTTAGACGAGTGTCAAGCAATAAAGATTGCTTTTATTCGTTCTAGGACCCACGCACAATCAGATAATCGCCGAGTGATGAAACGATGTTTTTCTCCCATTCTTTTTCCCTCTGTTTTTCTTTTTTCTGCCGAGATCCCTTATTCAATTTCCTACTCCTAGAGGCTGAAAAAGGTGAGCTACCTTGGCTGTTACTGGAGTTTTCTTGTTTATTTATGCTTATATGTGAATGAATTTTTGCTTACCACTGTCTGTTTATTCGCACCAGGACCCACACGCGCGTAGTGAAACACACTGTTTAGCTCGTCCGGACGCCCCACTCTTCTTCATTTTTCTTGTTTCATTCTCGTCCAGCCCCCTTTTTAACGGTATTTGGAAGACTTTTTTCGCTTTGGAAACACCGATGCACGCAGTTTCTTCACTTCAGTCGCACTAGTTTCGATCTTGTCTTCCATTTTTCGGCATAATCTGGATACCCAAAATTATCGTGAACTGTGCCTTTAACCTTGAAACTGAAGTGATTAATTTCATTATACAACTGTGTACTAATTTGTCATTTTCGATTGATAGACAGATAACTCCTACATCTTTTGGTGTTATGAGTTTTCAGGAGTCACAGTATCTTTGTTACATCTTCCGGAAAAATTCTATAATTTCTTTGTTCTGATTATGTATTTGCGACACATTATCCATATATCTGTTAAGACTAAATACACTTCTTATATCTTTTTCAATACTATTTGCTTAAGTGAATTTCATGTTGGACTATGTAAGATTTGCTGATATTGGACTAAAATTACTTCCTTTTGGAACCCCAATTTTTGCTCACGAATATGCTCACTAAGATTACACTAGCTATTATCCAATATGTATTCTATGAAATATAAAAGATTTTCCATTTTCTAATGTCTGTATTTTGGCTTATGTCTTATATTATCTGTGTAGAAAGTATAGTGACATTTATAGTAATGTGTTGCTTACTAGCATTTTCGAAGAATATATTCGATAAATCTTTCATATTACGTATTATGTTTGCATGTTTAAGTTTGTAAACATATTGGTGAAATCAGCAGTGTTCAATTTTCCTTCCTGTTAGCTGTACAGATCCTGTGTCCATTAATATTGTCAATTGCCAAATAGGTTTCGATCGTACACTTCTTTCTTGGACTGCTTTAGTATGATTGATATAGTGTCTAAAGAAATTTTGTTTCGATACAATAGAAAATTTGCTAGTGTTTTTCTAGTTTATATCTAGGGTTCTTATTATTGTGTGTGGAATAATTGTTGACGTAATCGTATACAATACCTATTTTTTGCATTAGTACGATTGCATAATATCTTTTGCATATAATACCATAATTATCACAAGCCTTGTCTAACGGGCAGACAACATTTATTACGATACTTACTCAATATGTGGTGAGGTATACGTTCTTCAGTCCCGCTAATCTAGGGATTGCAATTTAAAGTTCTATTTTTCTGTGGTAACTTTAGTTTGGAAAACTTAACCATTGAATTTCTTCTAGAAATGTTCCGTTTATACTAGTCCTTCAGAAAATATAGTACTTTTTGTATCAAATCTCAATTTATATTCTCGATGATTTTCCTGCTGACTCCTTCCTCTGATCCACGAGAGAGCCAAAATTTTGATGGCAGCGCGTGCTGACGCTCATGCCGAAATTTTCTGAGCTTATGACATTTCATTCGGTTTTTTACATTTCACAAGGAAGACTACATTATTACCTTCCTAGTGGTACCAACTTTTGGCATATTTTGAAAATAATGCAAGCGTCACAACATCGTGAATCATCGCTTTGCATTTACAAGCACCTTCGGCATCACAATCTATTGATGACTTGATGTTACAAGGCAGGTGGCACATTCAACCATGAGACGCTTTCGAAAGTTGGGAACAATTGTAGTTAGGAGGGGTAAATCTAAGAAGCCTGCGATTGAGGAGTGTAGAGGAAGCAGAGCGAAGGTGTGCGTGGCAGCAAGTTGACTCTGTGTTCAAAATTGCTGAATGAATAGATATCTCATGAAGGTTTAATTAGGCAGTGATGTTCTCAGTGAGCAGGCCGAAGAGAAGAGAAAACTCACAAAAGCTGCCTTGCCGTATTCGGAAAAATGGTCGTTTAGAGTTACTGTTCACCGACGAAGGATATTCACGGATAAAAAGGTGCTCAATGAGAAGAGCGGCAATTTCTATATGAAGCAGAAAAAATGGGAGTGATACAGAGCTAGGTTCACTGACTTTCTGCAATAGCCTTTGCGAGCATCACCGCCGAGACAAAAAACACCAATTATGTCTGTGAATTAAGGTGAATGTTCATTTGGAGGCCTGTTCGGTCTCGCCATGCGCAAAAGAACACTTCGGCGATTCAAATCGGACTTATTGCAAAGTTGAGCCCCTGAGCACAGGCAAAAATTGTCCAGAAATTTCGTAAAAAAAAAGTTCCCCGACTTTATAACCTTCGTTCGGTGACCATTCAGGAGCCCTGACCTGAATCCCATGGACATCACAGTGTGACCAACCTCGAAAATAGGAGCATGCATAAGCCCAAACAAGAGTTGAAATAATGTCGAAAATGCCTTGCAAAAAGCAGGGATCAACTCGTTATTCTTAGCTGCGTGCCACCGTCGACGCCGTCTATCGTCGTCTCTGGGGTTGAGTAAAAGCGGAAAGCAACAGATCCCAGTTTCAATATACTGTACTTTACTTTTAATACATAAGAGTTTAGTGATAAACACTTTTCTAAAATGGGTTCGCTTGATTGGCTTTCTATTCGTTTTCGGGAATGTGGTGTCTGTTTAATCATAATTTTAGTCCAGCTTGTATATTTTGTACCTTTGTTTGATATTTTTTTAACCTCTACATCTTTAATTATGCTCGAATCTCTTGTGAAGGCATGTCTAAAATCCTTATCTAAATGTTTTTCATAAGCGGTGAATGATTGCTGAGATTTTCAGGAGCTTACTTATAGCTACAAAATTCACTAGCTTTAGAATCAGTATATTTGAACACTATCCTTACAGGTGTGCATCTACCCTCATACCTATTATTACCAAATATAGTTCGTTTAATTACTTGTACATTTATGATCTTATTAGGTGAAGATTTGTTGAATATCTTGCTTTTGTATACTTCTACAATATTATGATAGTGATATTCTCTGGTTTTCTTCTTTGTAGATGAACCAAAAACTTCGTTTTGTTACTAACTTGGCTCGAAGAGTCTTTGTTTGTAGATTATTTCATTATTCTTTCAATTTTGTCTCTACCTAGGCTCTTCAGTTATCTGTAACGGTCAATCCGCTTTGCGAGGATGCTTTTTTCATAATGATCAGTTTTTTCCTTTTTTTGTACTTTCTCCTATATCATTATTTTTCTTAATTACTTTGGAGAGAAAAAGTGGTGAGTTGTTCCTATTCAACATTGGGTTTAAACTATTGGTCATACTTTAATATCTCTTGATATTATCATTATATCCGAATTGGTATGGAGTCATTGATTGCTTGATCCAAAATATTTTTTCGCTGATTAGTACATGTCTATCATTATTTTCCATCGAATCTGATATATCAACTTTTACATCTTTAATGCATTTCAAGAAGTGATCATTATATTGTGTGTTTTTAATGATCCTACTTACTATAAAGCGCTTAGCCTGTCTGTCTGTCTGTCTGTCTGTCTGTCTGTCTGTCTGTCTGTCTGTCTGTCTGTCTGTCTGAAAACATTTATAACTCGGTTCGGAGAAAGACAACAGAGCAAGAAAAAGTTGATATAGGAAAGGTATTGACGAAGGCACCTCCAGCATAAATGACGTCAGCCGAGGCCCGCCCACAATGGGCGGAGCGTGCCTCGAAGCTCACATCCCCTCTTACATTTATATACGAAAATCCATAATTCCAGTTCCCATGGACCTAGAGAGTTCAAGTTTGGTAGGAGTACAGGCGTCATGGAGGCAAAACTTATGGTGGGCGGCAGAACCAGACTCCGCCCACAAGGGGCGGGGTTTGTGCGAAAATTCGTAACTCCTGTACCCATGGACCTAGAAAGATCAAACTTGGTATGAATACAGGCGACAGGATGGGAACACCTATGGTGGATGGCAAAACCGAACTCCGCCCACAAGGGGCGGGGTCTGGTTGAAAATTCATAATTCTGTCTCAGTGCACCTAGAAAGTTCAAACTTGGTAGGAGTACAGGCGACAGGATGGAAACACTTATGGTGGGTGGCAGGACCAGACTCCGCCCGCAGGAGGCGAGGTTTGAGCGGAAACTCATAAATCCGATAAAGGTCTATAATGAAAATCAGCTCATGCGGCTCCGTCTCTCATGGCTAGAGCCCCTAGCGCGCGCGAGAGCGTGCGTAGCCGCCTGGTTGTAAATATCCCTGGTATGTTCTCCTATTCTATATCTAACCTTCCCACTAGACATTCCTACATATTGAGCCCCACAATTGACAACCCCTTAATGTGAGGCAATAGATAATCATTCTTGTACTATAATCATTTAGAACTCGTTTATCCGTGTAAATTTCAAGATAAGTTGTACAAGACCTTACAAAATCTTGATTGTTTGTAAACGCGCAACTCTACAATCATTATTTCTACATTGACCCCACTATTTTCCTTATCAAACTTGTACGATTTATAACCACTCCCTTCTCTTACCTTGCAAAACTTATTTTTGTTATAGTGAGAGATGGTATTCTTTAACCTGTATTCAAATATGTGGCGGACGGTCCCACATACAGAGAGGGGTCTTTTTCAAGAAGGGTTTGGCAGGTTCAAATTTCCGAACTCTTCGCATGTTGCACACAGGTATCCCTCCTCCATTTTCCCTCAGCCTTTCTTGGCGTTGCTTTCTAGAACTCTAAACTGGGGCTCCGAATCGGCAAGATTCCGTCTGATCAGGGATCGTGCGGAGAGGTCAAGCGAATTTTGGATTGGAAAGATTAGAGCAAGATTGGACAGCAGGATGGTCATTTCTCTAAGTTATAAAGTCAGGCAACCGGCGTCGGCACCACTTTCCGAAGAGCTCTGTGGGCTGGCATAGTGCACTTCAAAGGACCACGGACTGTCTCACCCAGCGGAGTCGAATCAATTTTCTAGTACGTCTATCGTTGTGCTATGTTATCTAAGTACACGCGTTTGTCAATTTCCACGCCGCTACTGGTGGAACCAACAGCGTCCTGCCGTATGCAGTGACTCCCTAAATAATCTTTATTCTGCTGTTTTTTTTCGTGTGTGGTTGCTTTTTTTTGATGCTTTTAATAAGAACACATTCGTTTCATTTGTTGATGGTTTGGTCGTGAAGATTTCTTTGTAAGAAGAAACAATGGAGGGATGCCTGTCTTTACTGTGGTACGTTAGCCACCTTTTGCATTAAGATACCTAAGTCTGTCAAAAAGTGAAATGAAGTGGCTCTTATGTACACGGCAGTAATGGCGATGGAGCTTCTGCTCGACGATCAATCCCACTGAAAACTTTCCTAGGTTCTGTTCTGTGGCCGTCCTTTTGATGAGACACCCAAGATAAGGATTGACTCTCAAATGGGCTAATTTAATAAATCTGTCTTTGGAAGCACTTACCTTATTGCCCTTTCCGGCTTTGTCTCTGACTGATTCCGCTCGTCTGCATCACCTATTAGCCATTCTGTACCGTCGTCATTGAAATCGTAAAAAATTTAACTCCACCTTTCTTCCACCTGCATCCAAATGATTGCAAGTGGCATTGAATGAGCCCTCACCATTTATTAGGTTGATGCATAATCATTGCGCATTTTTTCAGCAAATTTTACTCAGAGAAACGATAGAAATATCTAGCAAAGGCATGGTCAAATAATTGCTCCGGAACATATTCACCATCTACGTCAAGCACTGCCTCTCATTTGCTCGACGGTCGGTTTCCACAGGCAAAGAAGTTTCGATTCTTGGAGGAGATCACGCCTTGACGTTGTTCATCATGCCATCCACCTCGTCAAAAGTTCTGTTCGCTAACCAATTTTCCAACGAGCGATCAACGTGATAATCCATAGGAGTTTCTGTTGGCGAATAAGGCGACCGCAGAAGCAAATTCCATTCTCCATTCGCCTCTGGCTGACTGTTCCATCGATGAAAAGTTCGTAGAGATCACGTTATGAGTGCGCCGCCTTCCAACATTTCTCGAAATTATGGAGCACAATTTGCCGCATATGAAAATAACTTCCTAGATATATTTTTTTGATAAGGAAAGCGAGAAGATTATTTCTACGAAAATCTCTAATTCAAAAGTTCAATTCTGTCGAGAGGAAAGAAGCCGCGAAAAAATCCGCAAAAATTATGCATCAACTTAATAAAAGCAATGTGAGTCTCAGTTAGTTAACCAATGTATATTGCGAGAAAACTTACTTATGCAACTAATTACTGGCGAATGAAGTGGAATTAATAAATTATTTTTTCTTTAGAGGTTTCTGAACGATAGCACCCATAAATCTGGGACCCGCTGTAAATCTATTTTCACTGGAGCAGATCACTCTGCAAAACAAGATGTTTGGTCTCCACCGAGATTAAGTCTTTCTTTCGAGTTTGTTCCATAATGTGGTGGTTCGCGCCGTAGTTTATGTAATGTTGAACACTTGCATCATTTCAAGCCTACCAATAGGTAAGGATAGCGGGTGCATTTGGATATGTAGATTGCAAAATGGTGTTAAAGCCAGATTCTGCGAATAAGACTGGGCATTGAATCAATCTACAGAAATATGTAAAAAGGAGACAATACAGACTCAAGCTAGGAATATGACCACTACTCAATAAAATAAAATTCAAAGTGCAACTCAATTCGATAGCAACCAGACAATTTGTTCTGTAGAGTGATCTGCTTCGTTGAAACAATTGTATATAGGTGTTTGTCCTTTCGAGGAGATGCGCAAATTTATAGAGTTGATGATTGATTGATGGCACACATTGGAGCCAATTCAATCAATGCTCTCGGTCAACTGAGTTAAACAGGGTTGTCATGAAAAATCCACGCCAAAAAAATTCAAAGCATTTAAGATTCGTACAAACATTGCGATAACGATGGCAAGGTTAACAAACTTTTGGGACTTTTCTCTGACAATCAAAACACGAGTAAGCAAGGGCACGTACATAGGTCTCCGCAGCATTATCGCCGATGAGTGGACAACGCCCTATGAGTGCCATTACGTTCTACTTGGCATTTCAAGGGAGAAACGGGGGGGTAGTGGCTTGAATTATCAACTATCTATTGTATGCTAGCACTGCTTACCGATCAGTATTCAACAATCGGTTGGATCGCTTCACTGCAGAAGATTCTAGCTTTCCTAGAAGCGCAAGCATCGTCCTTAATTTCATGAAGGTTGCAGGGACCCATCCACTCTTAGTTACTAAGCGCAGATCAGATAAATCTGTTCCTCAACCCTATGAATCCTAGTATTTGGCCAACGCTCCAGGAGAAAGACGTCCAAAACCATCCTACAGAAGTGCAGCTCACGTCGGAATTTTGCTTCAGACCCTTGTCAAAATTTCACCGGATTCGCTCCATTCAAAGTTGTTCATTAGTCGTACACCGCAAACATTGTCCCTGACGATGACGATGTGCTTCCTCCTCGAGAGTCTTTTCAGGCGAGAAAAGTTCGTAACTCAATCTGGTCTCGAAACGGCAGTCGATCCTTTGGGCCACAGCTTTTTGAGTTCTAGACAAAAGGCATTAGTGATTCGTCCAAAGAAAAGAGAATTGATGAGCTTTTTGATGAATATATTCACAAAATTTGACTGATGTAGAAGAATTCAAAAATGGAATCAGAATGGCTTCCATTTTGTGGCAGGGCTTTCTTGCCAACCATAGCTAACTGGGTGGCCAAGTGAATGAGGTCTGGTATCTTATCCCCGAACCGCGTGTCGCGTTCGCTGCACGCAATCGCGCGTCGTGAAGGGAAAGATTCGAATACCCAGTGATACGGCAGTCGCTGCGAAACCACCACAGGCCGTGGGAATTTGGGGAGAAGTTTCATCACCCGAGTGAATGAGAAGTCGGTGCTGAGGTGTTAATCTGAAGTGGGATTTGTGAAACAACTTTCATATCACAGAGTAGGCTTTCAGTCTACATAAGATTTAATTTTTCAGTACTTACGCAGGAATATTACAGTGTACATCAATTTGAGAAGAGATAGTGAAGCTCAACGATCTGTTTTCTCTACTATTCTTCTACAACTGCCGCAGCGAGTCTTCGCGCTCGATATCTACAACTTCTACTGATGTTTACAATTACAGCCATCATGTACCAATGCTTATGTTTCCGGAGTTATCATGTCCTATAGCATACCTCACTTTGGGAAAAACCGCTGCGAGCAGGTTTTTACATGTGCGACGTCTTGCTCTTCTTACTCGAGTTTCGAGATTCCATGCATCAGTCATCTATCCGCTTGTCTACTAGCGGCTTACATGAAAGCATTATTACTTCAGCAATCCATTATTCACAAAAATGTAGACAATGATGTAGGTATTGGTGCAGATGTGAGGTCAACTGGCCCTAAAAAATGGGAGACCCCTAATTCAGTCATGGGATAGAAGTACTTTACTACAGAAAGGGCTCCCGCAAGGTGACATTGAAAACACTGCTTCCGTTATGCCCACTGGCAACGATAGTCGTTTTCTTGGCATGGTACAACGGTTAAGTGAAGCGTCTAAGAAAGATTAGTAAGACAACATTTTGCGCCGTGTTGTAACTATGGTTACACTTCTTATGACTTGCCGGGGGATTGTGATTATACACTCGGAATATTCAATAGAAATGCTTGCTGGGAGGGTCCGGGGGCTTCATATATACCGTTGTTCTTTTGCCACGCAAATTCATAGAATCAATTAAAAGCAAACAAAAATCAGTCTTGACAATGTATAACGTAGCTGTTCCTATCTACTGTTCAACTCTTTGAGAACCATTCGTAAGCTTTTGTTGAGCTTGCATATTAGCATGGGGAAGGAATGCACTGTGCTTTTCAATGGATATCACTGGAGCGCCTGCCGGAAATCGATTAAAACAATAGGCTTGATTTTATTTCAACGAAAAATTACATCGGCGATTCAAGTGTGTGGCATGTCTGCCGTCCTGTATTCCAGGAGATAAGATTACACCGTGAATGGTCTGGTTATGCCGAGTAGCGCCGTCATCACATCTATGGTACCCGCGATTAGCAGTCTTGAGTTCACGCGGAAAAGCAACTCGAGTTTTTTGTCGTTCGTTGATATAACCAAGTTCGAAGCTATGTTTTTCTTGAATTGGATGAACGATTTAGCCTTAAGTTGGATGATCAATTCAGCTTGGTTTATCAAGCCTTAGAGGAAGGGGGTGTAATGGCAAGTGGCGCACTATTACATATGCATGAACCTGGTTTTGAATCCCGGTTCTGTAAATGCACAGGCCAATAGGTCAACGAAATGATCCTCACGGGGCCGCTTGCTCTCTATCAAAAATGCCTGGAAGGATGAAAGCGTTAAATCGGACATCGAAGCCGCAGTCGTTGTATCAGCCAAATACGCACTTGAAACACCGTTATGTTCTCATTTCAATGGGAGTCATCGTCTCATATGCGGATTGATACAACTAAAGAAGGGATACGTTTCCTCCTTCTGCTGACTTTACTAGACGGCATTTCGGCAATCTGATCTGATAAGGTTTTATTTTGAGATAGCTTTGTTTAAGGCAATCTCTACCGTTCCAAAAGGTTCGTCCAATCTAAGAAAAGAAAACTGTAATTGTTTGACATTCCTAAACTGCAATCTGAAAAAGTTTTTTTTCACTGAGTTGACTACAGATAAACTTTTCACGGAGCTCTGAATATCAGCGCGCGACATATTGGTCTTTATTTCTAGAACTAAAGCTGTTCAACGATACATGCTCCCGATGAGCTCTCTTCGTCTTCGCTTTTGTCCTTGTTTAGTCTCTATTTTTAGCCTTAAATTTTTCACCAGCATAACTTCACAGCATTGTAGGGCAGCGTGGCATAATTGGCGCAGGGTAGGGAGGCATAGGTGCACGACTTGGAGGTGGACCATCATGCAGGCAGCGATCAGAACCGGGAGTCGTCTCAGGGCTATCCGCACTGGTTCTGACATTTTGTCAAACGGTTGGCCGTCATTCTCGCAATATGCCTAATATGCCAGACCCGATGAATTGTGAGGCGCTGTTCAGAGTATGGGGATAGGCCAGTGAGCAACGTCATGCTAGAAGTGGTAATAAAATGAAATTCTCTTAAAGGAGTAATTTATGTATCGTAGAATAGCATTTACTATGTGGAATCGAACTGAATGCATTGTAGTTGCAATGCAATTTGCCTAATGAGAAAAATGTATGTCACTTACCAGAAGTGATAATTTGGGCCATTTTATAGAGAGAGAGCTTATCTGTAATCAAGCCGAGCAAAAAACTTTATACTTCATAAATCGTAGTAGTTGGATAATAATCAATTTTATCGCTATCCGCTAAGAACTAGCTAAATCCTAGGCGTATAACTTACAATCGAGTTGTCTGCAAATAAGTTAACCCAAACTTTTCATGTGATAACCAGTTGAGAGTGAGAAAAGAAACATGTTAGATCTCGATATCTTACATACTAACCTACTGACCTAGAGACCTACAAACCTAGTGGCCTACAAAGCTAGTGACTACCAACTTAGTGACCTCCTGGATCTAGTGACAAATCTACTACTACAAATGCGCTTACTTAGAATCTTAGACGACCCGACCATCAGCACGGCGATTGGCCTTGCGCGGGTTCCAACTTCTTTTCCATTTTTCTCGATCTTGAGCTCAGGTTGTCCAGTGCGTAGTCACCCTAAAGGACTCCGGATCATAGACGTTGTTTCGATAAGCTAGAGAATCTGCCCAGTAAAGAGTACGGCCATGTGGCCGCTTCTTCTCTCACGGGTACCATCGTGCAGTGGCCGAGCTCCATCGTCCATCCTCTCCTCTCATTAGGTGTGCTTCACTTCATCGAAGTGAACTAGAACGTCTTTAACTTTAGACATTGCTCTGACGTCGGAATTATAAAGTTTGAACTCTCGTTGCCGACTCAGCGTCAGACACAAAAGACAACGTCAATCGAAGCCTGGGTGGACATTAAATATCTTTCCAGTGATTTCGTCAGAGCCCAGGCTTCTCACGCGTAGCTGAGGGCAGCAACACCGTTGAATTAAATAAGTCTGCTGGAAGTTTGCAGTCCCTGGTGTCCTCTAGTACGCTTTTTATGGAAATAAATGCTGCCCATCCAGCCTTGCGACGTCTTGCTAACACTCCAGTTAAGTCGTTCCTCATGTTGAGCTGGCTTCCGAGGTACACGTACTCGTCAACGTCTTCGATAGCACCTCCTCCCAGAAGTACAGGGGTATCGCCTAAAAATTGGTTTCGCATTACTTTGGTTTTGGAAGTATTGATAGTGAGACCGCAGTGGCTTCCTTCCTCACTTAGGCAATGCAGCATTTCAGAAGCGTGTTCTGGAGAGTCCGTGATTAACACGATGTCGTCGGCAAATCGCAAATGGTTAAGACGTACACCGTCGATGTTGACACCAAAGTTACTCCAGTTGCAGCGACGTATGACGTGCCCTAGGCAGGCGGAAAACAGGTTTGGCGATATTGGACCTCGTTGTCGTACTCCTTTCTGAAGTGCTACTACACCGTCGTTGTAGAAAGGGTGGAATACCGCTGTACAGTCTGAGTAGCGTTCCCGTAGTACGTCCACGTGGATCCTTTCAACACCTTGCTCCTCCAGCGCCTCCCAGACCTTGACTGACTCCACCTAGTCGAACGCCTTTTTGTAGTCAATGAAGGTCATTACGAGGGAAGGCGATGCTCCTGGGAAGCCTCGATAAGACGTCGGCAAGTTGCGATGTGGTCGAGGGTACTGAAGTTCCCCGGCGCCTTGCCTCGAGGCATCGTTTCAATCGCATGACGCACT